>CM030182.1:4641142-4806142 GCA_017639675.1 Aplochiton taeniatus | reverse complement strand
AAGCTGTCAAAATAGAAAATAAAGCCAGGGAGGAAGGGGGGGGGGGGGGGGTCGCGGGGGGGCAGGTAGTGCAGTAGAGTGGGCGGGGCCGTGTGCCTGCCTCCCAGTGAGTGGCTGAGAGGAGGGGCCTGGGGCCGTGGCAGCCTGGTAATTGGCCGTGATTTATAGCAGCCTGGGCTCTGCGCTCGCTGAAGGCACAAGGCCAGCCGCATGGCCACGGTGTGCACGGCACCACACACACACACACACACACACACACACACACACACACACACACACCGCCACTACTACAATGGCCCTGTGTCCCTGGTGTGTGTTTTGTGGCTGTGTGTGCAAACGAGAAAAAGAGTGGGGGCTACAGGAACAGAGATGAGAAGATGGATAGACAAAGCTATTGGGACAGACAGAGAAATGAAAGAGAGAGAGAGAGTGAGAGTGAGAGTGAGAGAGAGAGAGAGAGAGAGAGCGAGAGTGTCACAAAGTGTCAGTGGAAGCCATTAGACTAAGCCCTGCATCTGACTGCAGACGAGACGCTCCCTGCCGACAGCCGCAAACTAACAAGCAGTGTCCCTTTGGAAGGCGTTAAGCAAAAACTCTGCTCAGTCTTTTAATTCACGCTGGCAAATCTCCGGCAAAGACAGCTAAGACGAGCTCCCCCGAGGCCCCCTCTATCCAAGCTGTCAGTCTAACACTGCTGCCACGGCGACCGGCTGCAAAGCAACCAGCCTCTTACAGCGGGGGAGGCCACCAACCACACGCTCCGACCTTCAAACATCCCTGTTTTCGCACCCCGCAGTCTCGCCGTTTGATTGGGCGCGAGGCTCTGAGGCGCTGTGGACCGCTCGGCCACAGAGTACCTTTCACAGTGCACAGGGCCACAGCAGGTCCAGGTGGAGAGCTGTCTAGGAAGGTGGTGGTGGTGGGGGGGGGGGGGGGGGGGCTACAGCTTAAGGAGGTAGGACAGGCTTCCAGGAGAGAGATGAAAGCTGAGAATGATCAGAAGGGAAGAGAGGGATAGCAGAAAGAGAGAGAGAGAGAGAGAGAGAGAGAGAGAGAGAGAGAGAGAGAGAGAGAGAGAAAGAGAGAAAGAGATCCTGTTGGATTGTTCCCAACGCTGTTGACTCTCGCATCTTCTTCTTCCTCTCCTGCAGCAGCGCAAAAAGCCAGGGGGATTGTGGGCTGGCAGGGCCAAATCACAGTGTCTATTTTCAGAAGGGTCAAAGAAGTCATGGACATATCATAGGTCTGCAGACAGCCCTGGGTAGAATTATACTCTTCTCTCCCGGAGGGGGAGGGGGGGGGGGGGCAGTGGGGTTTACAGACAGAGAGGAGGCCTTATATTCAACGTTAGAGACCACAGGCGACGTGAGCATTTAAAAAGCACGGTCCAAGACTGTTATAGGGTCTCTATCCAAAACAGAGGGGGTGGGAACAGATATTTATACCGAGGCTGGAGAAAATGACTACCACAGGCGCTTGCGGTAGTGTTTAACCCGTGTGAAAAAATGACCATGAGTGGCATCCACAGGGCACAGCGGTGAGTTCCACAGCGTTGGTACAGTGGGGACGAGGCAACAAAGAACATTCCAAAACTACTACTCAGACCTTAATACTGGGGAAAAAATACGTTATGTATTCATACTCTAACTGACGGTTACAATGTAAAGCTGACTCATTTGCCAAAAAAAAGCCTTTACTTCAGGACTTTCGATTATTCCTGACTGTGAATCAAGCCCCGACTAGGCATACATAATTCATATATCGACTACGGGAGAAAACAAAAGTGGAAAAAAAGTGTGCATTAGTGGCCAAAGCCCACACAGCCAGGCTGCATAATCACTCTGCCTCAGTTCTTATCCGCCTCTGACGGCCCAGACTGACTCAGACTGTTCCCCCGCACATGCTAGCCCCTGTTCCCGCACATGCTAGCCCCTGTTCCCGCACACGCTAGCCCCTGTTCCCCCCGCACATGCTAGCCCCTGTTCCCCCAGACATGCTAGCCCCTGTTCCCCGCACATGCTAGCCCCTGTTCCCCCCACACACGCTAGCCCCTGTTCCCCCCAGACATGCTAGCCCCTGTCCCCCCAAGCCGCAAGCCCCTGTTCTCCCCCAAGACGCAAGCCCCTGTTCCCCCGCACAGGCTAGCCCCTGTTCCCTTGCACATGCTAGCCCCTGTTCCCCCCAGACATGCTAGCCCCTGTTCCCCCTAGACGCTAGCCCCTTTTACCCCCCAGTCGCTAGCCCCTGTTACCCCCAGACGCAAGCCACTGTTCCCCGCACATGCTAACCTCAGTTCCCCCCAGACATGCTAGCGCCTGTTCCCCAGCACAAGCTAGCCCCTGTTACCCCTACACGCTAGCCCCTGTTCCCCTGCACACACTAGACCCCCCCTCCCCCTCCCAGGCACTAGCCCCTGTCCCCCCGATGCAGACGTCAACAACAGGAGGGGTGTATAGGTGACACCAGCCCTCGATGCGATGACAACAGCCTGGCGAGGAGGGGTCGGCAAGGGGAAGGCGGAGGGGAGCAGCGGCCAGAGACACGCTGGTGTAAATATTTGGGCGGAATTGTCATCGTTACAGACAGCCGCTGCCGCCCGGGCGTAGGTGGGGGGGGGGGGGAGAAAAAGGGAACGGAAACAAGAAAAAAGAGGGAGAGATAAAGGTTGAAATGGAAAAGAAAGACAAACACTCAGACTCACTCACTCAAGTTGGCGTGGGAGTGAAAGGAGAGGGAGAGAAGTGAAAAACGGAGAGACAAAGACAGGCAGAGAGCCATAGGGAGAGGGAGAGGGAGAGGGACAGAAGTAAACATAAAGACAGACTGACACACAAACAACCGCTCCACCACCGGAAGCTTCTAGAAGGCTCTTCTCCCTCTCCCTCTCCCTCTCTCTCTCTCTCTGTCTCTCTCTCCCTCTCCCTGCCTAGACTCCCATTCTATTTAACCACTCATTAGAACCCCCCCTCAAAGTCAGGCTAGCCTCGAACACGACAACCACCCCTGGGTCTCTCTCCCTCCAGTCCTCAGCCCCTGGGGTTGGATCCCGTCTGCATAAGGAGCCACGTTACCTTACGGACTGGGGGACTGTCACGGGACAGCTGTGGACTACCCCGCAGTTACTGACCAATGGCCAAACGAACTGCTCACTAGGCGGTTTTGTGGCTGTTCTCCAGGCGGCGGAGGCGTAGCTGGAACGGTCCCTCTCTCTCTTTCTCCCTCTTTCTATAATTGGGTACCGAGGCCACATTCCTCTGGAGTCAGTTGTGCTTTGCACAGGAAGCCCAAACACAAACAGGGGGTCTGGATTGGTGATAGAGGAGGCCTGTGTGTGTGTGTGTGTGTGTGTGTGTGTGTGTGTGTGTGCGTATCTACCAATCCAGTCACGCACAGGGGTCTGGCACTGTGCCCTGGGCAGCAGGCACACACAGAGGCACACGGGGACGTGAAAGCCACACACACACACACACACACAGACTAACAGATGACCAAAAAAACAAAACACATAGCAGTGCGGCATGTCTAAACTTCCCCTCTCACACTCAGTATGCCCACTATCCATGGCATCTACTGCACTCCCACACATTGGAGAGTCAGTGCTGTGCTGGCCAGGCCGGGGCTAGACCTGGCTGGGGAGACTTATGGCTGGTGTACCCAGGGGGGATGGGTGGAGCTGGAGGAGGAGGAGGAGGGGGGGGTTGAAGAGAACATTCGTCATCCTATTTACTGCGTGTGCACATATACGACAGTTACAGACCAAACAATATATGTTCACACAGGATGCGTGCGTCTGTTTGTGAGTGGATTGAGAGCAAGCGATGTCCCCCATTAACCAGCCCTATACCTCCCTTATCCCCCATTAACCAGCCCTATACCTCCCTTATCCTCCATTAACCAGCCCTATACCTCCCTTATCCTCCATTAACCAGCCCTATACCTCCCTTATCCTCCATTAACCAGCCCTATAACTCCTTTATCCCCCATTAACCAGCCCTATACCTCCCTTATCCTCCATTAACCAGCCCTATACCTCCCTTATCCCCCATTAACCAGCCCTATACCTCCCTTATCCCCCATTAACCAGCCTTATACCTCCCTTATCCTCCATTAACCAGCCCTATACCTCCCTTATCCCCAATTAACCAGCCCTATACCTCCCTTATCCTCCATTAACCAGCCCTATACCTCCCTTATCCTCCATTAACCAGCCCTATACCTCCCTTATCCTCCATTAACCAGCCCTATACCTCCCTTATCCTCCATTAACCAGCCCTATACCTCCCTTATCCTCCATTAACCAGCCCCATACCTCCCTTATCCTCCATTAACCAGCCCTATACCTCCCTCATCCCCCATTAACCAGCCCTATACCTCCCTTATCCTCCATTAACCAGCCCTATACCTCCCTTATCCTCCATTAACCAGCCCTATACCTCCCTTATCCTCCATTAACCAGCCCTATACCTCCCTTATCCTCCATTAACCAGCCCTATACCTCCCTCATCCCCCATTAACCAGCCCTATACCTCCCTTATCCTCCATTAACCAGCCCTATACCTCCCTTATCCTCCATTAACCAGCCCTATACCTCCCTTATCCTCCATTAACCAGCCCTATACCTCCCTCATCCCCCAGCCAGCCGGCCGTCAGGGACTGGGGAACACAAGCCTTATCGGGCATTCCAAGACACAGGCCTTTACAATGGCTGTACATAGCAGCCCCCTATCTCCCCCCGCATCAGCCTGCCGCTTTGAGGGCCTTATGCAAGTGTGTGTGTGTGTGTGTGTGTGTGTGTGTGTGTGTGTGTGTGTGCGTGGGGTACGGGGGTTATTCAAAGGAGAATGTGTGTGTATCTGAGTGCATGTTTATGAGCGCATGTGTACTTGTGTGTCAACCCGCATTATGTGAGACTAACCATGTACGGTATGTGTGTAGACTCTGTGGCTTGGCATACCATTACATTAAATTAGGTAGAATGAGCTAAGAAGCATCTGTATGCTGTGTGTGTGTGTGTGTATGTGTGTGTGTGTGTGTGTGTGTGTGGAGTCGCTGAGCAATGAGTCCTTCTGTCTAATTAGGCCAGAGTGAGCCAGAGAGGAGAGATTCCGATCTGCAACACTGCGTTGCTGTCGCTCAGACTGTAGTACAAGGACACACACACACACACACACACACACACACAAACACACCATACATACATACATACATACATAGTCACATACACACTTCAGCACACAGACACAGAGATAAGCCAACATTTTTTTGCATATACCACACATGCAGAAAGCAGACTCAGAGATGCACACACACCTGGAAGAGACGATATATAAGCGGCTTCAAAGCGTACACACACACACACACACACACACAGACACAAAGAAACGCAGAGAGACAGACAGAGAGATAAACTGATATGAATGTGTATAGGCGCTGCCACACACACACACACACACACACACACACACACACACACACACACACACCTCCCTTTGCTTTGGAAGATTCTGTCTCCTTTCACATGCAAAGAAGTGTTTTCTCAAGAATGTCACTCGCAGCGTCCCAGAGGAATAAATTCATCGAGACGTCTGTGACAAACGGCGCACCACAAACCAGAGACCAGGAGCTGCCAAGCAGAGAGCCTTGAAATGGCCGTGACAAATCACCACGGAGAGTGTGACTGGTTCATTGTCTTTTAAAATGAGTTTTCTTTTTTTTCTGTGTGTGTGTCTGGAAAACACAAAAATTCGGCGGGGGGCTTTACGCCCAGTCACTCCCGTCCGACTTCAAAAATAAACCACGACGAGGCAGTCAACAGGGAAGACAGGGGACTACAGCATGCGTCAACACAGCCCTGTTTTAAACGTGGGGGGGGGATCAAATAAGAGAACCACGGAGACAGGCTCGAACATGACTGTTCGCTGGCGGACGTTTAAACCCCCCCCCCCCACCCCCCCACACACACACAACGGTTTCCTCCTGGGCGGCCAGGGAGCTGATGCAGGCTGGTGAGCAGAGTTTAGTGGGCCAAAGATGACGGCTGAGATCCATTCCTCCGTGTTAAGCAACAGGGCCCCCTTTCCCAGAACTGCTGGCATTAGTCAACCTTTCTCACTGCCTTCTTACACACACACACACACACACACACACTGGGTAAAGTGCGGTCTCTAATGGCATCTTAACAGCGCTGTCCCTACCTCACCTACTCTGGTTGCTGGAGGGGGAACCTCGGAGCCAGCGCGGTTCAGGTCACTACTGTACTGCGGTGTGAAAGAGTGACGGGTCAGAGTCCCGGCTGAACACGAGGACTGACGTCCCCCGGCCCCCGTCCGTCCACCCCAGACAGGGGGAAAGGCAGTGCCTCTGAGCAGGGAGCTGCAAACATCTCGCCTTTCAAGACACGTTATGGAGCGTCATGGCTGGGCGGAGGTCAGTGTTGGGGGGGGGGGGGGGGGGGGGGAAGCAAATGGCCCCTCAGAATGTTTATGTTGGTTTGGTCCTGTTGGCAAGGTGGCTTAGTCACACAGCCTTCAGTGAGCTGAGGGAGGTGGTATGGGAACTTCGGGGCAGGACAAACGGGTGGTCAGTTTCGCCATGACGGAATGGAAATCATAGGAATGCGGCGCTTCCCAAAATTCCCAAGTGGAGATCAACCAGTGGCGGCTGTAAGTTCCCATCCAACAGTTTTGGGATCCACGGATAATCAGCTAGGGAGAAAGGGAAAGGAAGAAAAAGAGGGAGAGACGGAGAGGGACAGACAGAGGAAGAGTGCCAAAAAGGAGGGGGGAGGGGGATCACAATGTCTAAACCTGAAACGGAAGGAGAGAGAGAGAGAGAGAACCAGATATTCTGGGGAGAGTGGGTGTGAGAGGTAAACATTTAAAGAGGGGAGCTGAAAGAGGAGGAGGGGGGAGGATGGCTCTTTGGAGTGCAGCCCTGGATGGCTGCAGTGATTTATTCATGAGACGGGTCACCAGGGCTGTGGAACAGGATAGCGGTGTTACAGTGTACGGTTTCCCCCCCTGTGCTGACTCAAGCCTGCCCTGGATCACCAGGGGAACGGTTGAGCGGGTACGGTGATCGGGAGCAGGGAATATTTCCTCTATCACATCATGGTTGGAAATACATGACGAAATATGTATTATCTGTATGTGGCCCTGTAAGCATAGTTACACCAAACAATTGTTGCTAAGCAAGAGCTTGCATTTTGTCTGTTTTGAAATAAAATCACTACAGACACCCGTCTTTAGGAGAACCTTCTCCATATTTCAAACCTATTAGTTCCTTTTTCAATACACCGTGACAGATTCTTCTGGAGACATGAAAGATATCCAAAACAACGGCAGCTTCCTCTATTGTCCCTGGTCTAAACGCTTTCTAAATAATTTCTTTCCCCTCCAATGGGCTCTTTCTGTGAGCCGGTCGTCGGGCGGACTATTGTGCTGGGCCGGTGTTGGGCCACTCCATTCGTCGTGCCCGATGCGAGAGGCCGGCACCCGGAGGGAGTGCCGTGTGCCTCTGTTGTGTCCGAGGAGGAACGACACACACACACACACACACACACACACACACACACACACACACACACACACAGAAGACTGGGAGAGGCGAGACGTGTGAATAATCCATTGGATGCGGAGTCAAGCCTGGCAGGCGTTCCCCCCGTCGATTCCTCCAAATCCTGTCTGCCTCGGCCATCTTTGCCAAACTTTGGGACGCATCCCACCGGAGAAGTCGGGGGAAAGAAGCCGGAGCAGAGCCTTTGCCAACGAGTCAACTTCCCGATTGTTTGGAACAGGGCGCCCTGCCGAGGGACCATGTCTGACAGACGGAGAGGCCCTCTTGGTGGGCTTCCTGGCCATCACATTTCCCCGAGCTGGGGGGTTCTGGGCTCGACTAGTGGTCCTGATGGGATCCTCACAGTCCGACCGCCGCCAGCATTTAACCTCATCAAACAGATGCACGGTGCTTTAAACACACCTTTGATTCAGCTTGACACGACATTATCATCAATAATCACCGTTAAGATTCAGATAACTTTAATCCCAGGCAACCCATGGACAAGGATTACTGCGCTAAATATTGTGTGTGTGTGTGTGTGTGTGTGTGTGTGTGTGTGTGTGTGTGTGTGTGTGTGTGTTGATGGGCAAATCAGCTGCGGCAGAATGTGGAATGAGAGAGAGAGATAGAAGGCAAAGAATAGGGTTCAGTGCTGGGTGATTTCTGGACTGAATGTCTCTATCACCTACCCCATCTACGAATGAACGAGCTGAGCATGCTCTGCCTCTGTCTGTCTGTCTGTCTGTCTGTCTGTCTGTCTGTGTGTGTGTGTGTGTGTGTGTGTGTGTGTGTGTGTGTGTGTGTGTGTGTGTGTGTGTGTGTGTGTGAACATGTGTTGCATTTGCGGTCTGGCTCGTCTGTTTTTGAACAAAACAAAAAGTGTGTGTGTGTGAGTGTGTGTTTGGCGGTGAAAATGGAAAAGCAGGGAAACAGAGCCCTTGTGCTGTATCCCATGCTCACGGACACAGAGACCAGCCGCAGACACCGACTGGAAAGTCAGCTGAAGGGCAAGGAAGCTACTCTGGAGACAAACAAGGCAGTGGCTAATGCATATTACCCTACCCGGCGCCAAGCGCTCGTCTGTGTGTGCTCGTGTTGGTGTGTGTGTGCTCGTGTTGGTGTGTGTGTGCTCGTGTTGGTGTGTGTGTGTGTGTGTTGGAGGGAGTGTGTACGGGTTGCCTGTGCTATTTCCAGACCTCAAGACAAAGCGTCAAATCTTCTCCCCCCGTTCCCTGAAGCCAAACAATAAATAACCCAATCATTACACACTTAAAAGCCCCCCCAGTACTTTAATACACATCTCTCTCTCCCTCCATTTCGAACTGCCTCACAGTTTTAACTGCTATAAATGATTTCAATTCCAGAGGAGGAGAGTGATTTACATTAGTTATCCGTTTCAGTTCTTCTCCGACTCTCCCTGCCTCCCGTGTTTTTCTCTTGATCTCTCTCACTCACACACACACACTCACACACACACACACACACACACACACACACACACACACACACACACACACACACACACACACACACACACAAGCCAATGCATGAAGACTTCTTTGACAACCCCTCGTATTAGGCGGTCCGCCGGTGAAAACAGGAAAAGAGCGATTGAGAGGAGCAGAAAGAAGGAAGAGGCATCCAATTATTGGTCCATAATGACGGCTCTGTTACCCATGGAGGCTGTGCCTGGGAGACAAACCAATCCCCCTCCCCTCCCCCGGCTGTTGGTTACGGCTTCGGACGCTTGGGGTCCCTGAAAAGTTATGGCCCGCTGGCTTGCCTTTAGAAGGTGTTGTTGGAGAGGGGCATGGGGCTGCACTCGGTGTTCCCCCGAGGGGAGGCCCGTTGACAGGGCTCGGTGAGTTAACATCACCGCCCCGGAGGTCGTGTTCCGGGCGCGGAGCTGAAGGAGCGGAGGACGGAGGGAGGCTGGTTTACGAGGAGGCTTCCCTGGCTGTGTTTCCACGTCGGCGTCCCTATAGCCGGCTCATAAGCCCTTATTGCCTCGTCTTTAGTAGCCATAAATCCTGGGAGGGAATGGACAGCCTGACCTTGGGGGTGGCCAATTCTTTCCATCAAAACGCCTCTTCTGAAATGTGTGCGTGTTGGTGTTGGTGTGTGTGTGTGTGAGTGTGTGTGCATCTGTTTAAACGCAGCTTTGTGTGAGGAGACAAACACTAGATAACATGGCCCCCGGTGTCATGTGCGGTGCATTAGCATAGCAGGGCACTTAAGGGGAAAGCAGTGGCGCGCTAAGCTGCTAACAGAGCTTTGCTCCTGTAGGAGCAGCCTGGCCAGCGGTCTCCTGCCCCCTCCTCTGCCTTGGCCTGTCGATGGCCCCCTTAATAATTCATGGACTCTGAGAACCGTCAGGGCCCGTATCGGTGGGCTGGGCTGGTTGGCGTTCGCCACTGCGGGGACCGGCCCCGTCAGCAGCCGAGGTGATGTGTATGAGATCATTCCCTCCAGAGGTTAAGGGCCCGCCCGTGAACAGAGAAACGTTGCCTCGGAAATTAGGAGGGGGTGTGCGGAGCTGACATCGCAATGGCGGACGGCTCCTTAGCAGCTTTTCTGAGAGTGTGGCCGAACGGCGTAGCCCCAGAACGGGCACTACCACTAAGGTCCCAACACCCCCCACCCCCCCAGTGGAGCTCTGGCAGTGTCGGGGTGAAAAGGACACCGCCATTCAGACGCAGGCGGTGCCATTGCATAATGCATTGACGTCTGTTCTCCTGTCAGGTATCCGACAGGCCAGACTGCAGGGAATACCTGTTACATTTATGCATCCTGCCTGCGTGGCATTGGTCAGATGATGGCCGGGTGTTATTTGAGGAGGCTTAGGGTGCTAATCTCGCTGACAAGGCCCCGCACTGCGTCTTAGATGGCAACGTGAGCGGGAGGAAAGAGGAGATTCATGGGAAGGAAAAGAGGAGACAGACGGAGACAGGCGACGGCAAACAGGCAGGGGAGTAGAGACGCATATATATATTCGAGAAAAAAAAGGAAGGCGATAGATCATCTTCGCAGGGTTCCTATTTCCTAAACGATCAGGGATGGTTTGTGAGACATGTCAAGGCTGTTGCTCCCAGCAGAACGAGCCCCTAAGATCAAGGCACTTCACCAGCCAGATCCCTGCCTCCACAAAGTCCCGGTACAGTCTTTCTGCTGGACCACTACCCGTCCTCATCCGTCCACCCTGCTGCGTCTCTAATCTGTCTGCTTCAGGAGCGCCATCATTTAGAAATCTGTTGGCCTGCGGCATGGGAATAAGAAGCACCCACACAGACACACACAGCTCTCTGAAGAGGCAGATTGAAGATTCCCTGCAGGTCGCCGGTGCCCTGATCACTCTCTTCCGCCACTATCTCAAAGTCTCTTGCCTCCAAATCCCCGAGACTCAATCTCTCTCCGCCTGGCTTTCAATTTAGAACTGTCGGAGAGCTACGAAATGCTCCCCCTTGTTGATTCACCTTCTCTCTCTCTCACTCTGTCTTTCTCTTCGCCGAGCTTCTCCCACTCCTTTCTTTATCGTGCCATCTCTCTCTCCTACTCTTCCTGTCTCTTTGTCCTTTATAGCTCTCTCTTTCACTTTGTGTGAAACACTGGAGGGAGTTAAAGGTCCCCCCGGCTGAGTTCAGCCGGTTAACTCTCCGGGTGTTTCTTTTCCTCGGGGCCGGGGCCGAGAGGACCGGCCGTAACCGATCCGAGCGGCCTGCTCCTGCCTCCGCCGACCGGAGACCTTCACTCCATGCCGTTCACCTTGAGGACCGGCCGTAACCGATCCGAGCGGCCTGCTCCTGCCTCCGCCGACCGGAGACCTTCACTCCATGCCGTTCACCTTGAGGACCGGCCGTAACCGATCTGAGCGGCCTGCTCCTGCCTCCGCCGACCGGAGACCTTCACTCCATGCCGTTCACCTTGAGGAGCGGCCCGAGCGTCGCATTGTGTGCGAGCCTCCTCAACCCAATCCCCCCCCCCCCCCCCCCGCTCTCCCTCCCTGGCTCCCTGCCACCCTGGCTTTCTTCCTCGCTGCGTTGCTGCTGATCAAATTGCAGGGCTGCAGTGGCACCCGACGCCGTGCTCCAAAGCGGCCCTTAATGCGTCACTGCGGGAGGCAGAGAGCTGTGTCATCGGCACGCCGTTCCGGACTATTAGGGAAGAGCAGGGCCCAAATGGCGATTGGAAACAAACAGGTGCATTCCTCCAGATGAGTCATTTAACAGGTCTCACCGGGACCAGCTCTCTGGCGTAATAAAAGCCTTCATCATAGCTGAAGACTTGGGGTTTCAACTTGCATCCAAAACATCTGTAGTTATCCGAGCCTTTGTCTGGTCACTGGAAGAAGAAACAATGAGATTTGAGACCCGTAGGGTTGGCACTGAGACATCATCTCGGCAGATCGGGGAATGACTAAGCTGCATGCGATGGATCCTGGATTGATATGGATAGCGGCATGCGGTTTCAGAAAACCAAGATGCCAAAACCCGCAGCACGAGATGGCATCATAATTTGATCTCCTTAATATTATTCACGTGCCAAACTGAATTGAATGGAGGAAACGCTCTCGTTATCTCCCCGTCGCTCCGATCCGACCGGCGGTGTGTCGGGGGGGATGATTCCGTGGCGGTGACGGCTCTGTCAAGCTCGGCTCAGCGGCGCTCTCTAACCGGGGTCAGCGCAGGCCCCACAACAAATCACTCTGTGTTAGGGGAGGGAGGGGCCCCGGAGCCGCTCGCCAGCTCCGCCAGCTATCAAAGGCGTCGCGTGCGCCCGGGAGCGGAGATTGGATTGCCAACGCACCTCGCCGAGCCACTGCAGCCGGGGTCAGTCCACAATCTGCACGGGTCAGCGCTACAGGCGGGCTTTGACGGGCTCCTATTAGGCGGCAGTGGTGGACGCCAGAACACAAACAGAGTCCACTGGGCTGGGTGGAGCGGGGCGAGGTGCGGGTCGAGATAATTGGAGTGTGTGTGTGTGTGTGTGTGTGACTTCTTCAAATGGAAGGAAGGCACATGCTATGGTCGGTTGTTTTATGTTCTTTTTCTGAGATCGGTTTTCAGTCTATAAAGATGTGTCGGGTTACACGTTTGAAAAAAAGAAAAAAAGAAAAAGAAACTGGTAAAAGAAAAGTACAGCAGAAAGGAAAACCTGTTTTCCCACTTTTAAATAAGCATCATTTTAAATACATTTGAAATTGCCACACATGCAGATCTTTATGGGTGGCAGTCTTATTGGTGCACTGGGCGTTTTGCAAGCAGCAAACATCTTGGAGTGACAGGCTGATGAAGGTAAATGTACTGGGCGCCCGCCTCTCTCCCAGGCGACCAGCTGGATCCCTGCCTTCCATCCAGCATGCTCCACAACAACAGCCATCACCGCTGGCCTAGCTGGGTCTCTGTGAGAGCGGAGGCGGGCAGGACCGCCGGCTGTGAGAGGGCAACTCCGGTTAGGAGTCAACTCAGGTGGTCGTCTTTCTGCCCTCTGGGTCTAAATAAAGCAGAGCCCACAGAACTCGAACAAAAAAAGCAAATGGAGGCTCCCATGTACAAGGGTAGGGGATCAAAACCGGCCAGGCACAGCCTGCTGCATTCTCTTCAGACCCAGCAGCTCCCGTTGTTGTTTTCTCCTCCCATGCCGTGGCTCAAGCCCGGTGTTTAGTTAGCACAGTCAGGCTAGGCATCGGCCCAGATCTGAGGTGGTGGGCTATGTGGAGCGTACGAGGGCAACGGTGGTCAGGGCAGGGCACGGCCTTCAGGATGGAGGCATGCCACCACCACAGGATCGCCTGATAATGTAGGCGGGCCGGGCCAGGGGAAGGTCGGGTGGGGTAACAGCGTTCACTGGCTCAGCAGTCGCTTACTGCTTACGAAACAGGAAACAAAGGCCTACAGTATATGTGCAGCTAGATTGGTGAGGATTTGTAATGGTACTGTGCAGGCAGCCAAACAGGAAACAGAATATTAAGTAGTTCAGAGACAAACATGGTGTAGTGAAATGAGGAACTCTATTGACAAAGACTTTTGGAATCATTAGCATTTGCGAATTTAATTAATTCTTGTTTATTTGCTGTCATAATTAAAGAGTAAATAGTGATGAAATTGTTCATTAAAGAGCTGATTTCTTTTCTGTTGTGTGTTTTTCGAAAGGGTTCCGCTATATCGCGCAGTTGTCACTTCAATCAAGCATTATTGAAAATAACTTCAATCGATATTACTAAATCATATTTAAAACTCAAATCAGGGCAAAACCAAAGGTTAGATTACAAAAACAATTATCTTGGACTTTGTGTAAACATGATCTTCAACATTAAGGTATAAGGAATAGAATAGCTTATTAGTCAAGAAGTCCTAAAGTTTGCCTGAAGGAAATTAGTCAATTAGTAACTGGAATGGAGGAAGATTGTAATGTGGGAAACTCACTATTCAAAATGGCTATCCCAGTGTCTCCTAGTGTCTGTCACTATTAGTACCATTTCATTATCAGTACGCATATCATTATTAGTACCATATCACCATTAGTACCATAGCATTATTAGTACCTATGTCACTATTGGTACCATTTCATTATTAGTACCATATCATTATTAGTACCTATGTCACTATTAGTATCATATCATTATTAGTACCTATATCACTATTGGTACCATTTCATTATTAGTACCAATGTCACTAATAGTACCATTTCATTATTAGTACCATATCACTATTAGTACCATATCATTATTGGTACCTAAGTCACTATTAGTACCATATCATTATTAGTACCTATGTCATTATTAGTACCTATGTCACTATTAGTACCATATCATTATTAGTACCATTTCATTATTAGTAGCTATGTCATTATTTTTACCTATGTCACTATTAGTACCATATCATTATTAGTACCTATGTCACTATTAGTACCATTTCATTATTAGTCCCTATGTCACTATTAGTACCATTTCATTATTAGTCCCTATGTCACTATTAGTACCATTTCATTATTAGTACCATATAATTATTAGTACCTATGTCACTGTTAGTACCATATGATTATTAGTACCAATGTAACTATTAGTACCATTTCATTATTAGTACCTATGTCACTATTAGTACCATTTCATTATTAGTACCAATGTAACTATTAGTACCATATCATTATTAGTACCATATCATTATTAGTACCTATGTCACTATTAGTACCATATCAGTATTAGTACTTATGTCACTATTAGTACCATTTCACTATTAGTACCATATCATTATTAGTACCATATCACAATTAGTACCATATCATTATTACTATGTCACTATTAGTACCATATCATTATTAGTACCTATGTCACTATTAGTACCATATCATTATTAGTACCATATCATTATTAATATCTATTAGAGAAGCCGCTAAGCTCTGTCCAGGTACTACCTATTCACCATTATAAACATCAAACGATGAATGACAGAGAAGTAATGAAAATTTTAAATAAAAGAACGTGGAAAAAAATATATTGATGACACCGTTCAACACACCAACCAGCCGCAAAGATTCCAGCTCCAATGGTGTAATGTAAAGTCACTGCCGTTGAGTAGTTATGGTGAGGTGGTATCAACACCACTGATATGATGATCTGAAACATGCAGGAGCATCTGTTGGTCCCAGAGTCTATTGAGAAGGCAGTGAGTACCTACATCACTAAGCCCTTTGACCCTGATGGCCCCGAAGATAGGGGACTTCCAGGTCGTAAACAAAGCCATGCATTGATCCGACAGGGGGGGTGGGTCCTAAAGAGTCAGCGAGCCCTGACCTCTGACCTCAAGAAGGAAGTCTTCCTAATGACCAGGGAATGCCCCAAGTCGGAGGAGGAAGGCGAGTCAGAGGAGTCTGGTTCAATCAATGATTCATTTTCTGTGGGAGGGGAATACCAGGAAACCATCCATGCGGATAACACATGCATAATGCAAACACCACCACGAGAAGTAGAGGCAGTGGGTCTTCCCCTAACCTAACCCTCAGGATGAAGTCACGTCGAACGATACTTCAGCACACCGAGTGGTCCACATCGTAGGACAGTTACGGACCAGACCCGTTTCCTGCACGGCCCTTGATCCTGGTGTATTAGGCCGACGCTGAAAACCTCAAACGCAGCCCTGCACTTACAGGGGCCGTCTCGGAGGCCTGCTACATAGCTTTTCTCCGAGCCTCCAACAACGCTCACCTGCTTTGGAGCCGTCATGGTGGCGGCTAATGGCCTCCAAGAACAACAACAAACCGGATTAGCGCTAACGATGCGTGGCCATCTTAACCTAATATGGGGAGAATGTGAGCTGCGTGGGAGCAGAGGGTGACTGACTGGTGTGGGGGTGGGAAACGCTGGGTGTCGGTGGGGGAGCCAGACAAAGACGTGCGTGTGTGTGTGTGTGCGTGTGTGTGTGTGTGTGTGCGCGTGTGTGGGTGTGGATTGCGTCTGCATGTGCGGAACCGAGGCCGAGCTGCTTTTGAACGTGCGCCTGCATGTGTGTTTACCTGCCGGCGAGCACTTGAGTGGCCAGGCGACGAGGGATCTAGGACGGCCAGGTTTCTCACACTGAAGGGGACGGGGTTATGCGGGGGGGGGGGGGGTTGTTTGGGTTTGGAGCGGGTCAGTTCAAAGGGCTCTGCGGATGAGGAAAGGCCACCAGCGGGGCTCCTGTGCTGGGGAAGGGATCGGGAATGTACGGGGGGATGTGGAGAGGCTGGCTGGCTGGCAGAGCCGTCCTGGGTGACCTCATGTGTCTGGCACAGGAACGGCCGATCAGGTTTCCCCCGGCGCAGATTCCTGCCTCGCACACTTTGCAGACGATCCCCGGGGCCCTCCCCCCCCCAGGCTGACGCTGTATTTGCACGTGTTCATGTGTGTGTGTGTGTGTGTGTGTGTGTGTGTGTGTGTGGGAGTGGGAGAGAGAGAGAGAGAGAGAGAGAGAGAGAGAGAGAGAGAGAGAGAGAGAGAGAGAGAGAGAGAGAGAGAGAGAGAGAGAGAGAGGGGGAAAGAGTGTCAAAGAGAAAGAACAATGGAAGGGAGGGAGACAAGTATGTGCATGAGAGGTAGAAGGGCAGAAGCAGAGCGGGGAGAAAGGTGGAGAGGAAGTGATAAAGAGAGAGAGAGAGAGAGAGAGAGAGAGAGAGAGTCAGACAAAGATTGTGTCAATACGGCTCAGTAAACTTGGTGAACCCTCCAGCCATTCCCTAGCGTAGTTTAGTGCACTGTAGCATAGTTTAGTGCATTGTAGTGCAGCGTAGCGTAGTGTGGTGTAGTTTGTGTTAGGATTTACCGCCTGTGTTATTGGAGAACCTATGGGGTCCATCCCAATCGGCTAGGCCAGAGGACCAGCCGTCTATTTTGAGCTCGGTGGGGGGGATCTTGGTCGGGCCCGGCCCAGCCCGTGCCCTCCCTGCCCCGGCTCTAAACGGCAGCCAGCCAGGTCACTGAGGCCGCTGGGGCCATGGTGGCCTACCTCTATCTTCCAACACATCGCAGGCTTATCCACACTACACCCCTATGGTTGAGGTGTCCTTCATTTATCTATCTATGTATAATGGCAGCAAGCGTTGTCGGTGAGCTACCCGCCCTGCACAGTTGGATTATGTACGAGCACGTTGTTCCACCAGTTCTGGTGGAAATAAAGCAGCGTGGATGGAATCAACAGATGTTGGGTTCTTTGTACAGGGCTGCCTGGGTGCAGCGGTCCATGCCCCTCCATTGCAAAGGGGGGAGGTAAGTGGGCCCCCACCGCTGAGGGTAGCCTGGAGTACTGCAATCCATCCCCTGACACAGCTACACATCCCCCACTCCTCTGAACTAAAAGGCCTGGGATTCAAAGCCCTACCCACCGGCCCAACCAAAGCCCACCCTTCGGTCGCAGAGAGCGGCCGAAAAAGATGACTCCCCCAAACACATGACCGGACAAAGAAAAAGGTGCAACGTAAAGAGACAGGGCAGCAGAGAGCAGCGGCAGTACTTTAACCATTAGGACGGAAAAGATTGTGTGTGTGTGTGTGTGTGTGTGTGTGTGTGTGTGTGTGTGTGTGTGTGGGGGGGGGGGGGGGGGGGGGGGGGGGGGGGGGGGGCTAGTGTTGCGTCACCCGTTGCCAGCGTGTTTACCCAACGCTGGGAGGATGTCAGCTTTAGTGATTAATGGCGTAGCCAAAGTGCTGAGGACACAGAATCGTCTCCGAACGGAGCAGCCTAGTGCGGCAGCCGGCTTTGTTACTTTATCGGCTGATTCCGGACTGAGGGTGGACCGTCTGACGGCTACAGTGGAGCCAGGCCCTCTGCACCCCCCCCCCCAAGGCAAGGAGCCACGCTGCCTAATTGCCTCACGCCGATCCCAAAAGTTCACGCCCCGAGAGTTGGATAGGTTTTCCCTTTTATTCCTTCATGTATTTATTTATCCGGGGGGAGGTGTCGCGGTGTCTGTCATTGTTAGTGCTCCTTTCCCAAGTGTCGACGGCAGTGTGTCGGCATATTAGGGCTTGATGTATCTCTGCCTGGATGTAGCTCTCCATACAGGGCGACATGTCCCAATATGCTTGCAAAAGCAGAACATAAGGCAATTACAGAACTGTGCAGCTGCTGTTTTTGTGGGCTGGATGGAAGTCTATAAATAATGGATACCAGTCATCCACGGGGTCCTCAAGAAAGCTAATGAGAGGAGGGACTGGCGACGGGAAAATTAATTATCAAGTGTTTTTCTCACACACTGTTTTTTAATGTCTTTAAAAGAGCCTAAGGACACATACAATGTGACGACAAAAATAAAATCAGCATTCATCAATGGCGTTTGAAAAACAATCATTTGCATATTTAAAACTGATACGGTGCTGATCCCACACACGGAAGAAGCGTGACACATTGAGTGCATCAGGTGTCAAAGTGTTCAAGTCTCCTCTGTGTCTCTGTCTTTTGCCCCCTCTCCCTCCATTACCAACCGCCAAACAAGTGTGACCTTAATAATTTAGGGCGGGATGCAGCCTGTGCCTTCCAACGGGGTGTTCGACATTATGGGCCCTCCGATCCGCTCGTCAGTCCCACAGTCCCACAGCTGCTGCCAGAGTGAGCCCACCCTCTGCGTGCCAGGCAGCGGCGTCATTAACTATTGAGAGGGGCCCCAGAACAGAAGCCTCGTGCGGGAAAACACACACTCCGCCACATCCTGACACTTTCTTATTTCTGTTGCCACCGGCTGTTGATGCGCTGCTAATTACCAGAGAGGAATCATCTGGGGGACTCCTGTTGAGGTCCGCAGCGTCAATAGGCGGTGTGCGTGGCGGGGTGGGTGTGTGTGTGTGAGGGGGGGGGGGGTTCTGAGTCGGGGACCGTCCTCCCCCCACCCTGCCCCCGTGTCCTTGTGGTTCTATTGCACACCGCCCACCTGTCCCGCTCAGTGTTTTTCCACACGCTGACTAACACTCCCGGGCTCTGGTACCGGGGAGGGACAGGGGCGTTCTGAAGGTCTGCCAAAAGAGCCTTTCATTCCCCAACCCAGAGGGTGGCCTGAGTCACTTAACACCAGCAGAGCTGAACGAGAGGCGCCTGTTTGCTCTGGCTAATCCTGCCCGCTCGCACCCCAGCTTCCAAAAAGGTTCATTGGTTACGCCAGATTGCCGCACGTAGCCCCTGTTTGGGTAGGGGCTTATTGGAGTGAAGTTGGGTGGATTCATCACGGCTGGTGGCTATTCAAGCCCTCCGGCATATTTGCTTATCCTCCTTCACGGCAGAATTCGCTTTTTCCGGCCACCTTTTTTTTTGTATCTGCATGGGCATGACAGATGAGGGCTTTTATTGTAGTTTCATTGTAGAGAAGGAGGACGTATTGGAGGCTGGCCGTGCCAGGGCTACACTGGTAAGGCTACACCGCCATGTCCCTGGCTGAAACCACTCAAGGCTTTTCCATGGCTGCCGATCCACGCTGAGACACTAGGTCACCGGTTTGCGCGGCCCGCCATTGACACAGAACGCACATTCCGACCGGGCTGCGATGTGGCGCCGCCACAGGACTCGCTCTGTGGCCGAACGTCACCGCCGTCCTCCGGAGGATTTAGGAGCAGCGGTGCAAAGGGTTGGCTCTGGCGGCTGGGTAATGTAGTCAGACTCCCGCTCTCCATGGCCCAGAAAAACAGCTCCCTCTTGAACAATGCCACGAGTGATACTCTCCCTTCCCAGGGACCACGTGCTATGCAGATCCTGAGCAGAACGGGCCCCTCCCGATTGGACGGTCTGCAAAGTGAGCTTTCCTGTCGGCCGTTTGGGAAGCCTCCCCAGACTGCCACACGGCAGGTACGACTCAAAGCAGAAAGACTGAAGCGCCCCCCTGAGATAAGACAGAGGCGGACAAACGCTACGCCGGCCAGGCTACAGCGGCTCTCTCTGCGGAGCAGCTCCTTTCTGCCCGACAGCCATCTCGTCCTCCTTGGGCACCCATCCAGGGGCCAGGGCCTCCTCACACTCCCACCCACACGGTGCCGCCCCAGAGCAGCCGCTCCGTGGCCAGGAGGGACCCTCCAGCGGTGGACCTCTTCCAGCCCCGTGGTTAACCACGCAGGGGGGGATGGTCCCGGGCCAGGTCGGAGGGAGCGGAGCGACCTGACTTTGCAGCGGGGAACCAGAGGGCCTTCTGGGGTCCTGTCTTCAACCCACTGGCGGGGGGCAGACAGCAGACAGCGAGACGGCTGGGAGCCCTGGCTGCTGGGGGCTGTCCACCTCAATGGGTTGACCTCCTACACGTTGCTGGAGAGAGACGCAAGCTGCAGCCTATCAAACTCTCTGTTCTTCTAGGTAACCGCGGTAATGGCCAGTTCATGGCAGAGCGGACAGCTTTGTCTGTTTACGGCACACGTTAAATATGGGTAAGCGGTGGCCTGCTTCAGTGGAAGCTTTGAGAGGAGGTGGCTCTGCCGCCCACCCTGCCCATCCTGCACAGATGGTGGGACGGCGTGCCCGGGAGTCAGCATGGGGCCCCAGGAAGCACGGGAAGGAGGGGGGGGGGGGGATAAATGAAGGAAGAGGAGAAAAGAAAGGGGACGGTATAATACAACACAATAGTTGGAGTAAGAGAGAAGTAGAACAGCAAACAGATAGAGAAATAAAAGCAGGAGGGGGGAAAAACAGACGCACCAACAGATAAGACGGCCAGGCTGCAGGAGCGAAAGACTGAAGGGGGAAAGTAGAGCGTGAAGGAACAGGAGGGAACAGGGCCGTCACCAGAGAGAGACGGCGTGAAACAAAGGAAGCAGACCAATGCCTCCCTACTGCCTGCCCAGAACACACACACACACACACACACACACACACACACACACACACACACACACACACACACACCTCCATTGCACCTCCCCTGGCCAAAAATGATATCGCAAAGCATAACATCCAACCATTGCATATTGTCGACTACCTGCCTCAAACCTCGGTGACATAATGTTGGTGAATAAATAAAATAAAGCGCTGGAAATATGTCGGAGGCTGTGGGAAATCTATCTGAAATACATGTGGACGTCTTGGTGATACGTGCCACCTCTGTGACTGGGGATGGGGGGGGGGGGGGGGGGGGGGGGGGGGGGGGTGTTTCAGCCCGCAGGTCTGGCTGCAGGGTCCAGAGCTGCCTGGGGCACCAGATGGTGTGGGCCGGAGAAACATGGTGACGAAGGGTCCCCGAGGCAGGGTCAACGGCACAGCAGTGCCAGCACACACACACATACGTGCTGCGCACCAAGGCACATAAACACGTACACACATACTAACAGGCAGTGAAAAATGCACACACACCCACACAAACACAGGCACATAAACCTCCCCCTACACACTGCAGCCCACACACATGCAGCATCTGGTGGTCAGAATATAACAGTGTCCCACAGAAGGCCAATATAATTTCACACCAATACAGCCCTTTTACTCTGGCCCATCAAATAAAAGGAACACTGCCCGCGCCGCCCCCCCCCCCCCCCCCCCCCCCCCCCCCCCCCCCCCCCCCCCCCCCCCCCCCCGCCCCCTCGTCGGCATGGCTACAGAACGAAGAGGGTAAGGACCATCTCATTCTCCGGCCGTTCAATCACGCCCGTCAGGAAAGCACTCTAGCAAACGTGGACGTGTGTGTCAAAGGTCCCCGCGCCGGCTCCACACACAGAGCAGTGCAGCAGGGCACGTACAGGCTCTTAATGTGGAGGTCTGTAGATAGGGCTCCCAGCTGACAGCTGACCGATGAGAGGTCGGCTGCGAGCTTACCCCCCGCCCACCCCCCCCCCACCAGCGCAACGTGCATACGTCAGTGTGTGTGTTTTTGTGTGTGTGTGTGATTGCGGCCACTCCGATGCGGGGGTGCTCTCCCGATTTTTCCAGCCCGTGCGTGTTGGAGTTCTGGCCCCGCCAGATCACGGAAGCTAGCCGCGCCGCTGACGGACAGCTCCATGCACGGGGACCCTTCAGCCGGTCCAGAGGCGGGGGCAGATAAAAAGCCGAGGTGCAGGCGATCAACCCACTCTCCCCTCCGAAACGCGGAGACCAGGGGAGGGAAACAAAACCAAACAGAGAAGCACTCAACTTGGAACGAGCACCGGGCAGTAATGATTTGTAACACGAACGGATCCATATTTTCCTCCGAGCACGTGATTGTGGAGCTTGGATCAAGAATTGCGCTAGGAAAGGAGGGAAAGCGTCGGCGAAAAAACAGATATCCATTTCAGCTTTTTGAAGTAAATCAAAATAAAACGGGGTTTGACAAATGCCGGAATGTTCTCCACTCTTCTGGCTGAAAAAGCCCGGTGATGAACTCTGCCAACAAGGATTTACATCAGTGGAGAGGCCTCATGTTACCAGCCCGGATTTACATGATATCCGCCATTTAAACCCAATTGAACCTAACAACCCCGAGCTGGCGTTTTTCTGCCCAGCCTTTGATTAAAGGGGCTGTGAAAAGCTACCTCCCTCAAGAACTCCCTTCTTCTGGGCTGGCCAGCAGCGTTCAGCCTCCTGGGCTTGGACCTTGGACGCTGGATTTTGGACCCAACTCCGTGTTGTTGTTTCCGGAGCTCCATGGCTCGTCCCTCCGCCATGCAACCCGACCCTTTCCCTATCTTTCAACCCACCGATCCCTCCCAGGCTTTCTCTCTCTCTCCCTCCACTTTGCTGACTACTTGCGGTTTGTCTCTCTCTCTCTCTCTCTCTCTTCCTATGTCCAGGGAGAGAGAGGTTGTAAATGGTGATCTATGCCCCATGCAGAGACCGAGACGAGCCCGAGGCCTCTCAATGGGCTCCATTGACTGGTGATGACTTTGGGCCTGGGACGTTAGCCGCTGCCCCTACCTGTGTCCGTCCCCTCCGCTGCCCAGCCTCTCCAGGGGACACGCTCAACCTGCTATTGGGCCTCTGTTGGCTGGATGAGGATTTCTGGGTAGGGGGTGGTTGTTGGGTGAAATTGTGGAGGCGGGCGTTGTTGGTTGGCATGCGAGTGTGCCAGGGTGATCTCTCGATGTCATGGCATGTGATGCTGAGCCTACGGCTGGTATCCCAGCACAAGGTAGCGGGGACTTAAGGTTGAGCCTCATTGGAGCTCATGGCTGCCTGACGCACTCTACTGTACCGTAAGAATGCATGCAAACGCTTAGGTGCTTATTACTTCAACGGTGTTATTACAAAAACAAAACCTTTTTTTTGGCCCCTTTGCAAAGGTAGTTATGGAGACACATAAAAAGACTGAGGTCACTATAAAACTCAATCCAATGAAAATTCTAGTTTTACCATGAATACCAGCATGGAATTACAATAATTGACCTGCGTGCTGTAATTATTCAGGGGGCAGAATAAAGCATTTTTGACTGATACACTCATTTTTGGATTGCGCAGATACTGAGTTTGGCAGTGGTGAAATCACACACTCCCCTTTGAGTCAGGAAACATTTGAAGTGGTAGTTTCATTAACCGGGGGGGGGGGGGGGGGGGGGGGGGGGGCAATGCAGAGAATTCAAAACAAAACATTGTTTTAATGAAGACTGGCAGATCGAGACACAGGACGGCGTTAAACTCCTCGTTGTTTTGGATCTCTTTCATCCCTAATAGATCCCAGATGTCACGGTGGATTCCTTCTGCTCAGCATCGCAGAGAAGCGCGTCATGAAACGGAGATGAAGGGAGAGGAATGGCAACAATTTGACTTATGACTTACACCCCCCAACGCCTCCCCCACCTCCCCCCCTCACTCCTACTCCCATCTGGGAGAATGAGGCCATGCTCGGAGCATGTTGAAAATGAAGATTAATTGGAGGACCTGGATGAAGGCTAGCGCGGGGGGTGTGTGTGAGTGTGCCGGCGTGTGTGTGTGTGAGTGAGCAAGGCCAAACGACTGCCATCTGACCGGAGTGCCAGGCTGCCAGACCCTTCCCTCTAATCTGCCGATCAATTATCATTAATGGGGGGTGGGGGGGGGCATGGACTGGCGGGGCCTTGGCCCTCTCGGGAGCACCGCGTTGCCCAACCATCGCCCTGGCGACCACCGCCACCCAAACGCCACTCTGACCTGACGCTAGCTCGCTGGCGAAACGCATTTTGTAATTATAGGCAAAGCGCTAATCTAGATATCCGAAATATGAGCACAGTTGGCGACATAAGTTCATTCCTCTCCATGACAGATTTGGTTTGCCGTCCAAGTGGAGCGGAGAGGGTGTGACTGATGGCCTGTGTCGTGGTAGGAGGGCTCCTTGGTTTGCATGCCACAGGACCTCCACAGGTCTCAGGGCTGCATCCAGGGCTGACAGAGGCCAGATCCCATCGGCACTGACCTTGAGGTGGGTGGGAGGATGGGGGCGGGCGGAGGAGGGGGGGGGCGGGCGGAGGATGGAGGCGGGCGCCTGTTGCAGTGGCAGCCCCGGGAGAGCTGACGGAGCGATGGAGGTGCAGGGGTGGTGGTGGGAGGGGGGGGGGTAGCACCCGCCCACCCCCATCCCCCTTCCCACCCAACCTTGATTGAGTGACCAAGATTGGAGCTCCCTCCGCTCCAGATATGATGAGGGAGGAAGGGGGGGAAGGAGAGGGGGATGATGAAGAGAGAGGGAAGCCATATGGCCGCAGCACAAATATATGAGCATATAAATCAGAAGGGGAAGCGCCTCTGCTGCCAGGTATAGGGGGTGGGGGATAGCCAGGGGCCTCCACAGGGCCAGGCCACCATCACACATTACTATATTACTACCCCAAGGATAGCAAGACATGACTGGAACAAGGAGGGCTTTTAGTAGCCCCTTTGAAAAGTATATTTTGTTTGTGCGATTACAAAGCAGACCCACAGTGTCTGGGAAAAAACAAGCGACATATCATTTCTTTGTTTTTGTGCGTGGCTCTGCACACCACACTGCATTTCAAAATAAACGATTCGATTTAAGAACACATTGTCATCTTTCTTTTTATGCATTTATACATACGTAAGTGTGTCGCCCACAATGTATATGCATACGCACTTTTGTTAAATGGTCTTTATTTGTGGGGATATAACACATTTCATAAGAATACGATTTACTGACACAAACGCGTGGGAATCGTTGATCTCAACGTGGCCAATACCCTAACGAGGCTGTCATTTTAACAGCTCTTCATTACCATTGCCCCATTCTCCAGATCACCACACGTGGTCCACGACAGGGTCACAAGGTTTACCGTATCTCTTTGGTTGCCCGGCATGTGCCCTGGCCTGGGTGACTGTGTCCTCACAGGGTCCCCCAGTCACTCCAGGCCCGGTCTAGGCGGGCGGGCCCCTGAGGAGTAGCCTAGGGCCACCACCGCCTCTCTGCCCGGCCGCCTGCGCCCAGCCAGGGCCCCGCTGTGGCCGTGGCTACTGCCACCGGGTCAGGCCGTCTAGCTGGAGAGCTCGCTGGGGCGGACAGATGACGGCCAGCGATGGTGGCCTTGATTAGGATGGTTACGCAAACGTCATTGAAACGGAAACAATGTTTTTTCCCCCACTTCGGATGACTTCTTAAGAGACGTCCATTTTTGGATCTCAGTTCTGTCTCAAACCACGGCGACCAAAGCAAGTTAAAAATCCATCAAACGAAAGATCCATCCCAGATGTTTATGTACGGCGCTCTAAATAGAGTGTTTGGTGGCCTCATGCTATTACCGTGCAGTCCCTGACCCTGGCCCCAGAGATGGACACCACCACCACCACCCCCCAAGCCAAGCTGCTGCGCTGGACAACCCCCCCCCCCCCCCCCCCCCCCCCCCCCCCCCCCCACACACACACACACACACACCACTCCTGATCCCTCGGCCGGCTGACAGAGACATGCAGCAACCGCAACTAGCTCAGGCACCTGCCATCTCAGAGTATCCTGGCCAAGGCCGCCTATCCATCACCCACACATCTCCCCCCCCCTGACCCCCTTCCACCCACCCCCCCCCCCCCCCCCCCCCCCCCCCCCCCCACACACACACACACACACACACACCCATGGCCACTCAACACCCCCGAAGGAAGGGGGCGGGGGTGAAAGAGGAGCAGCGGGGACGAGGGGAACACGGAGGAGAGGAAGCCTACCTTGGTCTGCAGATAGTGGGGGTAGTAGTAGGTGTACTGAGGGTACATTGGCTGCTGCTCCAATCGCTTGCCCATGTAGCTGGAATCCAAAATGCCGAGGCAGCAAACGGGAACCCCCCGAAATGGAGTGATAGGCTGGGGGGGTGGAGGGGAGGGGGGGGGGGGTCGCTAAACAAAAAGGCAAGGGGGGGAAGTCCGCTCCGAATCGTCGGCAGGTTCCCTTTTTTGGGGGTTGAAAGTTTCCTTTGTTATTCCTTGTCCTCTGTCGGATGTCTGCCGCCGGCTGGTTCTCCGGGCAGAGACGGGGGGGGCTCCTTTGGGGTGGAAAGTGGCCGGGGAAAGGGCTGCCTCGGAGCGCTGCGCTAGGGGTCCAGAGCTGGCTCAACGCTCAGCCTCTCGCTGACTAACGCCGTGGAGGTATCTACAAGTGTCGGAGCCAAGAGTGCGCTAGTCCGTTGCCGCCGCTGAACAGCTGAGAAGCAGGGAGAGGTAGAGGAGGAAGGAGGAGGAAGGAGGAGGAGGAGGAGCAGGTGGTTGTGCACGGCGACCGCCCGGCACGGGAGGAAGGAAGGAGGAAAGGAGAACGGGAAAGAGCAGGACAAGAGGAGCTAGGATGCAGAGGGTGCACTTCTCTGGGCAGCTTGTCTGGCTTTAGGCTTCCCTTGGGCTTCGATATGCCTCTCTCAAATGCAGGCTGGAAAAACTGCCTCTCCGTCTTTCTCTCTCTCTCTCCGCGCGATGTCTGTAGTCCCGGAGGCTCGGTGTCGTCCTGTCGAAACACGGGGGGGGTGGGGGGGGGGTGGGGGTGGGAGGGGGGACGGGGACGATATCCTCGGAGCGGCGCCGGCGTTGACAGACGCACTTTGGAAGGCAGAGCGCGGCGGGAGCGCGAGAGCCGCGGAAAAAACAATCTGGGGGGTGTGAAGGCGAGCAGCCGAGACCGGCGAAGAGCTGACAGCGCAAGGTGCAATCCTAATTGACGTGGCGCCTCCCCCTTTCAAAAATACGTCTAATCTCCACCAGTTGGTCCCCCCGGCGTGCGGAGACACGGAGAGAGGAGGGCGGGAGGGGTAGGGGGGCAGTCGGAGGAAGGAGAGCGTCTCAAATCACTGTGTCCCAGGTGCCCGGCGCACAGCCTCAGTCTGGTCCCTTTCGTCTGCGGCCGCCGCGTTACTCCCTCTTCCTGATCGGCTGAAATGTGTTCCTTGTTTTCACTCCGTGCCTGCTCTTGCTTTCTCTTTCTCTCTCGCTCTCTCTCTCTCTCTCTCTCTCTCTCTCTCTCTTTCTCTCACAGGCACACGCTCGCTATCTCTCTCTCTCTCTCTCTCTCTCTCTCTCTCTCTCTCTGTCTCTCCGAGCAGCCTGCCTCTTTCTCTTTCTGAGCCTCTCTCACTCCGTTTCTCCTCCTCTCTCTCTCTCTCGCTCTGTGTGTGTGTGCCGTGCTGTGGCAGGGCGGTAAAGGGGGCTCGACCGGGGCTCGGGAGCCGACCGCCTACTTCTCCTTCCCACAGCCGGGGAGAGGGAGGGACTTGAGCGGCTGGGGCTCCTTGCGATGCCGAGAGGAGAGCGGGAGGGTGCGGGGGGTGGGGGGGTGGGGGGGGGGGGGTTGGGCGGGGGAAGAGAAGAGAAGCCTCCAGACGCAGAGCAGCCGGCTGCAGGGTTTTCTCCAGCCCTGGGAGCAGGGGAGAGGGGAGGAGAGGGGGACGGAGGAGGCAGCGTGAGGAGCCGATTCCCCCTGCTGGAGGGACCCGGCCCTGCGGCCAGGACGGTGCTCTCCAATCCCCTTCATGCCTTATGAAACGGGCTGGGCTTTACCGCTCAGCAGCACATTCCAGTACTAACTGGCAGCTTTTTATCATATCGGACGGTAATTCAAAAAGTACAACATATTGTATATCCCGGTTATAATATTTTAAACTATTGCACTCAGAAGCCATATAGTGCACAGAGAGAAATTAAAATCTGCCAGGAAGATAGTCTTCGCTGTGAAAAAAAAAGGCTATCGCAACTCCACTATCAAATGAACCTCTTTGACATACAGGTGACGCAAGGTTAAGGCTCAGACACAGAGACGGAGGTATCAACGGTATTCTGTGTTTTCAAACCGAATACCCGTTTTACCACTGCAGCCCTGGCGTCTCCGGCAGACGTTAATAGAGTGAGCTCTACCCGGCATCCACCCACAACGTAGAGAGAGGCTAGCGGCACTCAGCAGCCCCGTGGAGACAGTGACTGAGTGAGCAACCAGGTTAATGGCCCTCTAGCTATGCAGTATTAAGCGCGATAGAGCAAACGTGGCCGGCAGCGTTAACATTTACCCGCACTTAAGATGCCTACGGTGTTTCAGGGAGTCAGAATGCAGAGCCTGAAAAGGCAAAATCAAAAACATTTAACTCATCCCAAAACATCGAAAGCTTTCCTGAAACAAAAACAAGGTTTGATCCTTTTTATGAATTCCTAATCCCCTAAGATGTGGATATCCACAGCTAGGTGCTAATACCAGCCTGACAGCTGGTTAGGCCATTTCCTGGTCTGGTGGATAACTAGGGCTTCCTGCCCTAAGGGAGGACAATGTTCACTAATGACAGACACTTCACAAGCTCCATTTATTCAGCCAATTCAATTAGGGGACTTTACTCTCATAAGAATTTCGACATGAGGGCAAGAGGACAGGAATTCCTCTCCAACTTTGTAGCATGCATGTCATGAAAGGAAATATCTTCGAGATAGATGGTTGAAGAACTTTCCATATGCATTTAAATCCCACAAGGATAATTTCTCCCCACACTCAAACATTTGATTTGTTCTCTTTTCCCCCTAATTACATATTTACACTGTTCTATTTAAAAGTAGCCCCTGCACAATTATGACGCAATTATGTCCATGGATTTCTTATATTACTAGTACAAAAGCATCTTTGAAAGCCCCCCCCCCCCAATGTGCAGCAATGCACGAGCGCAGCGGACTGGTGGGCAGACGGAATCGATAGCAGCCTCCCGTGGACCAAAACAAAGCCGGGGAGGAAAGGGCGGCCATTTGCAGGCGTGGGGAAGAAAACATAATTATCAGATAGGCAGCTCTTATCTGTGGAGAAGAGATGGGGCTGATATCGATCGTGGATTAGCAGATTAACGGCCCTGGGAACAGGCCAGGCAAGGGGACTCGCTGCCAAGGAAAAGAAGAGGCGAGAGAGAGAGAGAGAAACGGAGCGATAGAAAGGGAGGGAAATGGACAAAGGGAAAGAACTGATGGACATTCCAGGCTTGGAACTAGTGCACTGGGGGTGTTTGATTAAAACAACGGGCGGTAGCCAGGTTAAATAGAGCACACGGCTGCTCCCAGTCCTACTGGCAGATGCTACAGTACGTGCCCGTTCACCTTTAGTGCTGTAGCTGGAGCAGCTGGACATTTCAAACTATACTCCCGTCAATATAAACACGTAGTTGGACGAATGCTCGGCCAATGTGTAGTAACCTTCAAAAGGAAATATTTGAAGACTTTGTATCGGGCTGGAATGATGATGTTTTGCCACACTATTCCACAAAGGAACAGATACAGTATGTGCTAGGTCGACAGAGACGGCCTACTCCACAATACCTTTGGGAGCAGACACTTAAGAGACCCAAAGGGGTAACGTTACGCAGACAGTGGCCATATAGCTCATGAATACGCTTAAGACCGACCATTAAGAATTAAGAGGCAGGAACGGAGACTTGACTCTTGAAACTGAAGACCAAGGCTTGTTTTTTTTTCCACTGAGACCAAGGTGAACGCTAGGCTAGCGAAACGTTAGCTCAGGCGCTAGCGTCGATCGGCACTCGTTTGTTACTTGACCAGCACTATGACTGCATGTTGTCCACACCGTGCGGCCTCCACAGAGAGCATTAGCATAACGCATCATAAACAGAGCCCATTGGCACGGCGTAGCACCGTGTAATGCTAGGACGACTCAACGGTTGTCTGGTTCTCCTGAGCGCGAGCAGATGTCGGTGGTGGGCTGGTTCTGCCCGGGCGCTGACGGCGCACGCGGCAACTCAGCCCCGAACCCGTGGCCCGGCATCGGGGGAGCCTAGGTGATGAGATGCCAGCTGTTGCCAGCGTAAAAAGAGGTGGAAGGTGGCGCGATGCTTATTTTTTCTCTGATAGAGAGCTAAGGTAGAGGTAAACCCCCCCGCCCCCCACACACACCCACCCACCCACACACACACACACACAATAACAGAAAAAAAAACGTCATCTTCTTCGAAAAGCCTCGTTGGAAGACAATAACACCCTCACATATGGGCGCGACGGCCTGGTTTCAAACGTGAGGTGTGATGTGCTCAGATGAGCCACGGGCCTCTAATGCAAAGCAGTCTGCTTGGAGGGCCCCTCCAAAAACACTGGCGCTGGCTGAGCCCACTGAATCACACATTCAGACGGTGTGAGTCATCTGTGGGATATTAACGGAGAGGGAGGGAGGGGGGGGGGGGGGGGGGGACAGAAAGTCAGAGCACCGCGGAGAAGAAGTGCGGCTCCTCGCACGGCGCAAACATGACGGCCGCAACTGCCCCCCCCCCTAAACAAACCGGACGGAACCATCCGGAGCCTAGCCTTGCTGTGGTCGCAGGCGTTTATGGTGACGAGAACCAGCGCTCCGGCTGTGTGAGAGCGGACGCGAGGGCCGCCCCCCTGCTTTGAAGAGAGGCTTGGAGAAAGAGGGCGGGACACTCATTTTAGTGCCCGTGTGTGTGTGTGTGTGTGTGTGTGTGTGTGTGTGTGTGTGTGTGTGTGTGTGTGTGTGTGTTTGTTAGCGGTGGGGTAAGTGCTCCTGCCAGAGCCGAGGAGAGAGTAATACAATCGGCTTAATCAAAACCCTCTCTGACACCGTTGGCAACCGGAGACGCCCGCAGTAATGGCGAAACAAAAACGCGGGGCTCCTTCGGTTCGAACAGCCCTGCCGACTCCTGGAAAGTCTCCACCCTGCCCCCCTCCCCCTTTCCACTCGGCCTATTAGCGGGGAATTCTTTGAGGGCTCCGGTAATCAAGCCAGCTCTGTTTTCCTGCCCCGCCTGCGTGCGTCGTGGCCGTTTCCTTGAGCGGACCAGATGCCGGTCCGTTCGAGGGAACGCTGGCGCCGTGCCAGGGCCGGCTGGTGGGAGACAGGGGGAGGAGGGTGTTGGCGGTGGGGGGTGGGGGAGCGTCCGGAGCAGCGGGCCCCGGGGCTCAGCAAAAAAAAAAAAACGCTGCCGTCAACGAAGCACCGTGCGCGGCTCTTTCACGGCTTCCTGTGAGTGGTCAGCTGGTATCGCTATGGCCACTGGGAGTTGTAGTTGTAGTTGTAGGGGAACAGGGCGAGTGCCAAACATGAGGGCCCGAGACCATCCCAAACATGATGTCACCGATTACTGCATGTAGACTCCTGGAGAGAAAGGTCTGATCTGTTCCAAATGATCCTGTGCTGAGTTAGAGGCCCAGTGTTGAGACTACAGCATTTTGTAATCGATACGTGTCTGTGTGTGTCTGTGTGTGTCTGTGTGTGTGTGCGTGTGTGTGTGTGTGTGTGTGTGTGTGTGCGGGCAGGTGGTCTGCAGCTGCGGCGGCGTTCTCTGTTTCGCATCTAGTTTTCATGCTTACTGCTGTGAAATAACACAGTCCCTGAGACACAGACAGACCAGACCAAGCTGCAAGAGCCAAAGGTGATACGGACAGCCGTACTGTTCCTGGATCAGGTTTCCTTTGGTGCGTTAATTATAACCTGCCTGCAGCTGGAGGTGGGAGGCGTGGCAGCCAGACAGTGGTACAAGGGTTGCACAACATCAGCAAGCGTCTGTATCCTCCCCGGAAAATGATTATCTCGCAAGCCTTGACCACCAATGTGCGCCCTCCAAAATGTGGTTTCTCGGCCAACAGCAATCCCAGCCCGCAGGACTCACACCTCCCCCGCACTGCAGCGCCTCTGGGCTTTGCACTGGGCGAGTCCTGTCCTGTCGGATTGGACACCGGGTCACGGATGGCTTTTATGCTGTTGAGCCTGTCGCTGCGTTCAAAATCACGACCCAAGAAAAATTCCTAGTACATGCAATCTGACAAAAATGGACATTTTTGATATGGTTCTTGTACTATGCTGGTTCATTGGTTCTTTATTGTAATGTTGTTGTTTTTGTCTATCTGTTTTTGTAATCACGTGTTTTATTCTGTGTTGCTGCCTATCTTGGCCAGGACACCCTTGCAAAAGAGATTTTTAATCTCAATGGGATCCTTCCTGGTTAAATAAAATAAAAAATACAGCAAACATAGCCAATGATGAATTGTTGTGTTTCAAAAGTCCTAGGGCCACAGAACTTGGTAAACACACATATGACGGATAACTATTGCGCTGAGATCAAAGTCGTCTAAAAGGGCCCACACAAAAACCAACATCAAATGGTGAGGTTTCCACCGGACAGCGGCACCGACTACATGAGGCATTCAGCGGTCACTGATGAAGACGGGTCTGCCATTTAAGGAGGGGACAGGATAGATGGGCCGACTGCAGCCGAGGGCCGCTGGTGGTGCCGGGCCAGAATGGACCAGCGTCTTAGAGCTCTGCTGAGCCATCGCCGGGATGAAGAGCGATGACAGAAAGACACAGGGAGAGGAGAAAGAATCAATGTGTGTGTGTGTGTGTGTGTGTGAGAGTGTGTGTGAGAGAGAGAGAGAGTGGCTGGGAGGAATATTTCAGCAGGGTAAATGGAGCAGAACTCCATTCCAGCCTCTCCGCTAACCTCCCCTCGTGGGTCATCCTCCTCATGCAAAGCACAGACCCATGGAGACAAAGAGGCAGGGAGGGAGGAAGAGAGAGAGGGGGGGGGGGAGAGGAGAGAGAGAGAGACACAGAGAGAGAGAGAGAGAGAGAGAGAGAGAGAGAGAGAGAGAGAGAGAGAGAGAGAGACTCCCTTTGACTGGAAGATTCAATTAAATCGAATTTAGAGCCTACAGTTTGTTTAAAGAGGCCTCTCGGAAAACTAGCCAGAAAGGGTTTTTATAACAGAGTTACCGCGGAGCAGTAAAATCCAAAGGAGGAGGGATGGGTCTAAACTCCTCCCACCCCCACCCGGCTCCCATGGCCAAAATGACATTCTACGTACAAATATGAGGCAGGACCCAATCTGCACGCACAAACGCACGCCGCGCCACACATCCGCCCGGTAACAAAGAGACTCCATCAATGTGTGCTTGTATGTGATAGGAGGTCAACGGTGCTCCGCCGTTGTTCCTGCGGGGAGCGGAGCGGCGTCAGGGGCAGGGAGAGAGGGGCCGGGGCCCTCAGCCGTGGCACCTCCATAATGAGCCCTCACCGAGGTCATCAAAGTGAGCCGGCTAAATGGGGTGGAACGTCGCCCGTACCACGCTCTGCCTTCCCCACAAAAGACCAGGGGCTGAGAGAGAGAGGGGGGCGGGAGTGGAGGAGGACAGGTAAGCGAGAGGTAGGGAGGGGAACAGAGGAGAGAGAGAGAAAGAGAGAGAGAGAGAGAGAGAGAGGGGGGGGGGGAGTGGAGGAGGAGAGGTAAGCGAGAGGTATAGAGGGGAACAGGGGGGGGAGAGAGAGAGGTGGAGTGGAGGTGGAGAGGGGAATAGAAGAGAGGGACAGACAGAGAAATGGAGAGGGAGAGAAAGAGGAACAGAGGTGAGACACACAGATGTAGAACCCAGAGTGCATACTGATCTGACCTGATTCCATGTCCCCGCCAATACACCCCGGCCCTGGTGGAGAGACTGGGTGTGTGCTGCCTGTCCCATTGAACACCCGGGCCAACAAAAGGCTCCGTGAGGGGTGTGTGTCTTTGGGTGAGAGAGAGGGTGTTCGTGTGTGTGTGTGTGTGTGTGTGTGTGTGTGGGGGGGGGGGGGGTGGGGGGGGGGGGAGGGGGGGAGAGGGTTGTGCAAGGAAACAACGAGCCCCTTCCTGGAACAAGCCGTCTCCAACACAAGTGTTTTCCTGGTGCCAGAATGACGACTCTAGCCTCTAGAACCATCTAAACATCACACAGTTGTTGAAACTCATTTGTCTTCTGGAAGGATTGAGGCCCCCGTGTTGTTTTGGGGACGTTCAGTGGAGCGTTGTTCTGGAATCTAGAGCCTAGATCGTGGGATACCAGTTAGCGCATGCTCTACTTGAATGTGGCTCTACAGGATAGGCTGAGGAGCTGGTGGTTCACTGTGGTGCCAGGGAGGCCCGTGGAGGAGGAACAGCCTGGGGCTCCCTGACCCTGGGGGTTCTCCCTGTGTAGACCCCCCCTCCTAGTTAACCCTAGAGCCGAAAAGCTCGATAGCTCTCTCCACAATGTAGCGGCTAGGGACTAAACACGGATGAGTCCATATTGTGTGTGTGTGTGTGTGTGTGTGTGTGTGTGTGTGTGTGTGTGTGTGTGAGGGTCAAAACGCATGATTGAGGGGCCTACCTCTGGCTCCCAGTCATCGCTCAGGCTCATCTAGAAGGAGAGCCCAGGGCAGGAGCCCCTAATCAGGGCTAATGCTCTGCAGCTGTTCCCTGGTGTTCCTTAAAGCCGATACCCCAGCCCCCAGGCGGACGCGCGGCTCACAGCAAAATCCATCTGCCTACGGATGTCTGTCTAGGTGCGCATGTGTGTGTTTATGAGCGAGAGCAGCAACGTTAGCGTGTGCGTGTGTGTGTGTGTGCGTGTGCGCGTGTGTGTGTGTGTGCGTGCGTGCTCGTAGCCGCCCCAAGTCTGATCAGACTGTGGCGCCGTGAATTGAGGTCACATTTCCAGCTCGGAGAGATGGAGATTTATGCTCCCACCGACTGCCTCGTCACCCGGCTAATCACGGCCTCCGACAGAAACAGGTGCGGCGGCGCCCCAAAAGGCGATTTCACAGCCGAGGTGCCTCCGAGTTTATAAAGACAGCACCCCCCCCCCACCCCCCTTGTCCACGTGACGGTAACGAGACGAGACGCCAGCTCGGATCCTCCGATGATCCATCCTCCCGCTCCGCCGCTTGCGCTGCCAGCGCCGCCCATGGTGTCGGCCATTTCATATCCACCGCGGGCAGCCGCGAAATGAAGACTGGTGGGCCGCGGAGGAATTTGCATGGGGGCCCTGTCCTCTTGCGAAATAGGAAATGAGACATTAAGGGTTTAGGGAAGGGCTGGGAGATGCTGGGTAGGACTGTGGTTTGGGGGCGGGTAATCTTGTGGCGGGAATGCTGAAGGGAATGCCGATGTCTGGTCCCAACAGGAAATGCCAGGAAGGTGGGACTAAAACTATACACGCCTCTGGATGTCTGAGGTGGGCAACCAGCTGTGGTTCTCATGCTTCATATAAAATATTACACATCATTTCAAATTGGAAAGTTTACACGAAGTGTTCTTCCCTATTCCTTAAGGAACGTATGAGTTCAACTTCTTGCTATTGTACGAAATGTGAGTGTTTCCACTAGCAATCAACAAAAACAATGAAACTATATTCACACTTCCTATATTGGATGGATGCGGTTTCATTAGCAGCCTCACCACACACACACACACACACACAACCACACATACACACATACACACACACATACATACACTGAGACACTTGCTCCAGGAGCCACTCTCTCACTCTAGCTCAGTGTAAACTGTTGAAGCAATTTAAAGCAGCCTTGGCAGCCTTTTAATGGTCTGTCACAGTCTAACGGGTTTAGAGCACTCTACAATGGGGCCGGGCGCTAAGCCCAACAGCTCACGCCTAATTGTTCAGAACCTGCTCGGTGCCGGTCCGAGTGTCAACCTGTCTGAAGAGGGGTGTGTGTGTGTGTGTGTGTGTGTGTGTGTGCATGTGTGTGTGTGTGTGAGAGAATAGGGGGGTGGGGCTATTAGAGACACCCTGGGCTTCGTGACAAAGGCCATTGACTCACTTTATGAGGACAGAGTGGCTGTCTGGGTGGGCCACGGCACGGGGACACACAGGGGTAGAGGCGCTGGGGAAGAGGATAGGTCGATAGGAGGGGAGCAGCCGTAATGGGTCAGACTCCAGCGACGGATAAACAAGTTGTCAAACTGTTTAGAGGGCCATTCTGGGCTCTGACGTCACTCGAGATACACTCAAGAGATCTCCTGAAGGTGTAGAATCGGATCAATTCGTCATAAACGCATGTGCTGTTTTTCTCACATCTTAGCGAAAATACCCGTAAAAAACAGCTTTCATATGCTGGTGTTACACGAACATATAACTGCGTATCAACTGTTTAGCTAATAGGGGTAACAACTCCCTAGCTAATAACACACCATGTCCCTTTCAGGCTTCCATTAAGGAGAGAAACCAAGCACCCAATCCACTTTTTCCTGCTGAAAAGCTATATATTTGGGCTAAACTTGTTGAGAGACAACAATCCAGCAAAAAAAAAAGTTTAATCATTGCTAAGAGATTAATGTTTATGTATTTGTGTACAATTGGACTTCCATGTGGCCTTCTAGGGTTGAAACTATGCCATTACAGTTTGCATCCAAACGACGGTACACTTCTACGTCACAGTCCACTTCTACGTCACAGTCCACTTCTACGTCACAGAAATCTTAAAATGCCCACACAGCCTTCCACCCATACCGATAGCTACGTCCGCTGACCCCACCCTCCATATTTTGCTGCCTCCCCTGATTTGAGCATCTTTCAAAATTGTCGAGGGGGCGCTGACGAGGTCTACTGGGGACTTCTGGTGACTTTTTACGTCCTCAATGGATCCACCAGACAAAAGAAGATTCTGGACTGGTCCACGTGACCTTGATCATCACTTGTCTACGGCGCCTGGCCTCGGGAAACAGGTCCGGCAAAGCCTTCTACAACCGGCCACAGGTTCCGCGCCCCCGAAGAGTGTTTGACAATTCCCCCTTAACGAGCCCCCCCCCCCAAAAAAAACATCGACCTGTTTCAAGGCGCAGAGTCAAATTCATCACAAAGAAAAAGTCCATTTGCGCTCTCGGAGAAGAGTCAGTTTGTTGCCCGGTGAGAACGACGGCCTGTGCTTACGATGGCCTCCACAACACAGCAATACAACAGGCTGACAGGGAGGAGTGAACCCCCCCCCCCCCTCCAACCCCGATCACTCCTCCTGGCCCCGGCCCCAGCCTCTCCCCCACTCCGTGTTTCTTCTCTGAAACACTTTCTCCTCTCCTCCCTCTGCCTCTTTGCACGTTCTCTCTCTTCATCTGACATGGGCTGTGGCTCTTCGATACCCCCCTCCCTCCGTGTTCCTCTCTTCACTCCGTCTCGCTCTGAAAACCTCTCTCTCTCTCTCTCTCTCTCTCTCTCTCTCTCTCTCTCTCTCTCTCTCTCTCTCTCTCTCTCTCCTCCATCCTCCTCGGTTCTCTCTTCCTCCCCCCTCTCTCTCTCTCTCTCTCTCTCTCTCTCTCTCTCTCTCTCTCTCTCTCTCTCTCTCTCTCTCTCTCTCTCTCTCTCTCTCTCTCTCTCTCTCTCTCTCTCTCTCTCTCTCTCTCTCTCTCTCCTCCATCCTCCTCGGTTCTCTCTTCCTCCCCTCTCTCTCTCTTCCTCCCTTGGAGTGTTTCAGCAGCAGCCTCCCCTGCTGGGGGATCCACAGATGGTCGGTCAGTATTGGAGACGTTGGACACGCTACCCTCCCTCTCACGCTTACACACACACACACACACACACACACACACACACACACACACACACACACACACAGCCGGCAGGCGGGTCATTCATTCAGCTAAATGACTGTGTCATCTGTCGGCCCCGATCTAAACAAGTGTCGGTGAGGGATGGCCAGTTGAGCAAATCCCTACAGTGAGGGATGGGCCAGGGGCTTGACACCGACCAGGGCGAGAAAGATGGAGACGGGGTGAGGGGCGAATCGGGTGGGGGGGTCAGGCTCTGCAGACGGCCTGTGACTGACGTCAGACACTGACGTTAGAACAGGACAGGTCAGGGGCTGACGTTAGAACAGGACAGGTCAGGGGCTGACGTTAGAACAGGACAGGTCAGGGGCTGACGTTAGAACAGGACAGGTCAGACGCTGACGTTAGAACAGGACAGGTCAGGGGCTGACGTTAGAACAGGACAGGTCAGGGGCTGACGTTAGGGGATGGGCCCCTGTGGATCTGGTCTGGGCAGTGTGGCCTCTCTGGGTCTCTAACACGGCCTCACCTTTCAGCCGTGCCCAGGACTCAACGCTCGCTACGGCTCCGGAATGCTCTCATTGACTCATTTCACCTCCCTCCCCTCTGTCTCTCTCTCTATCTCTCTCCGTCTCTCGCTCCCTCCTTCCCTCTCTCTCTATCTCCCTCCTTCCCTCTCACTCTATCTCCCTCCTTCCCTCTGTCTCTCGCTCCCTCCTTCCCTCTCTCTCTATCTCCCTCCTTCCCTCTCTCTCTATCTCCCTCCTTCCCTCTGTCTCTCGCTCCCTCCTTCCCTCTCTCTCTATCTCCCTCCTCCCCTCTCTCTCTATCTCCCTCCTCCCCTCTCTCTCTATCTCTATCTCTCTCCGTCTCTCGCTCCCTCCTTCCCTCTTTCTCTCGCTCTCTCCTTCCCTCTGCCCTCCCAGACGTCCTGAATGGTGGATGTGCAAGAAATGCTGAAGACTAGGGAGGTTTGTATTGACAGAATGATTGGCTGCTGTGTGCGTGTGTGTGTTTGGAAAGCGTAATGAAATAACAAGAGGAGGGAGAGAGCTACAGCCCCCCCCCCTCCCCCCCCACCCACCCTCCTCGGAGATGTAATCCAATGGTACAAGGGGAAGGGTCCGTCTTGGAAGGAACAACAAACTCTTAATGTTTTCATTAAGGGAGGCATTGCCTGTCGGCGGAGAGGCGCTGGTTGATATGAGTTCCCCCGTAGCAGAACGTATGGTATGCACTACACTGGTGGGTCAGCCAAAAACACAGCGCTCACCGGGGGTGTAGCACATCCACATCCCAGGCAGGGAGAGTGTGTGTGTGTATGTGTGTGTGTGTGTGCGTGCAACGAGACACAATGAAGTTCCCTGCAAGTTCCCACAGTCTTCCCCACTCTGTCACAACAGACCCGTGACCCTTTTACCTTGACTGGCTCTCCAGCATGTACATGCAAACACCCCTTTTCTCTTTCTCTCACACTCTCACACACTCACACTCACACTCACACACACACACACACACACACACACACACACACACACACACACACACACACACACACACACACACACACACACGCGCGCACAGTATGCCATACGAATGGCGAAGAAATAGGTCGTGGCTCGGCGGTGTGAAGGCAATCAGCTGCAGCGGAGATTGTGTCGAGGCAGCGTTCCCTGTGTGCACGCTTAACGAGAACAAGACGGCGGTCCGGGATGAACATACAAATGCGGGAGCACGGCTCTCCGGCACGCTCGACGAGAAGGAGGGGGGGGGGGGGGGAGGAGACGCTGTCACAGACGGCTGCGGAGTCCAGGGGTATCGCAACAGCCCTGCAAACATCTGGCCCGTGGTGAGAGCGGAAAGCAACCTGGTACCGCTTTATCCACGCTACTAACAGAGATCAAACAGACTGGGCTTTGAGACTGCCGGTCGGTACAGCAGGCAACGCACGCGTCAAAGACGCTCAAGAACTGAAACCGCAGTGGGTTTTATGCCGGAATATTCACATTGCAAATTGTGAAACCCTCAACAGTATATTAATCAGATATGTAGGGGAAGACTTCCCCTTACAGAAAAATTGAAAAAAAAGTCCCTGAAAAGATCTTTGAACCAAAGTACCATGATAAATGTGTCCCACAAATTTGTCTTACAACCCTATGAGGTGCCATCTGTAAATGTTTCCAATAACCATTCTTAGAGGATGGAGAAACATGAATTGTTCCCTTTTCTTTGCCTGTATGTGTAATCAATATTCTTCTGACTGGAAAAATCCATAGAGCAAGCTAAGGCCCGAATCAATGATTCCCCATAGCCTATAGAGTCTGTATGGCTGTAAAGAAACCCAAGAAAAACCAATAACAATGTGTCCAGTCCCTTTTTATTACGCTCAACTAGCCAAGAGCCGGGCCGTCGGTGGTGACTATTACCTGGATTGCTAAAGCGTGCGCTTAATGTCACACTTAGGGGGGCTTGAGTGGCACGTGAAGCCAAGCTCGTCCAGGCATCCTCTACCCCTGGGTCCCGTCCGCTCCGCAACGCAACTTCCTCACCTGGCAGCTTCCTGCTCCTTTGCTTAGTCATGGTCGCCCCCGGACCCTCGAGGGACCTCCTTCCTGCCGTGTTTAAAAGGAGAACATGCATCCGCTTCCACTGTAATTACAGCGCTCACTGGAGGCACAGCCGCCTGATCCCTGCGGGGTCTGGAGCACGTCGGCGTCCCCGTGTCGACTCGGAGGAGCTGAGCTGTCGCTCGGCTGGGCTTCTCTTTTGCTCCCGGTTTTTTTTTCGTTTCACATCTGATTTGCGTAAAGACACCATGGAGGCAGTTCAGCTGAAGAGTGCCAGAGGAGCGCTTCAGAGCACAGCGTAGGGAAAGAGACGAAGTCGGGACCCCCCAAAAAAAGGTGACGACTTTGTCGCCCGTATAACGAGTCCCTCCGCATAGGGAGGCCTTGTGGAAACATGCCAGGACTGATCGGTGGAGTCAGGATGTGTTTCTTCTGGGCGTCTAGTGGTAACATTTCGAGGCGTCGAGAAACTTTCACAAGGGCCCAACGCGACGGATAACAGCATGATAGTAAGGGGAGAAAAAGCCTTTTTCCGGGACAAACCGACGCCACTAAAAAGTAGACTTCCGTTCTGCCCGGTTGTAAAAAAAAAAAGTGGGGGTTGCATGCGGCATGGAGGAGGGGGTCGAGGGGAGATGGAGGTTCGACGTATCGGGTTGGCGCGGAAAGTAACCAGGGTCGCTAGGACACTGTGGTCGTTGAGGAGTTATCTCAGTTGTCTCTGGGAACATAGCACAGTGTGTGTATACAATTTGAATTACTTTATTTTAGAAACCTAAATTGTCCAGTGATAATCACCACTAGATACAAGTTACAATGACGTTTACAACAATAGTACTATAGTCTATACACATACAGACTTATCTGCTTCATAATTTAAGAATCAGTATTGTTATACCTTAGGTATAATTGTGGTATCAATTTTGTTATGGTGAAAACACTCTATCAATGTCGACGAGACCAGTTTGGCTTCACTTTAGGGATCCTGGGCCCAGACCTATTTTGGGTCCCTGTCACACAGGGTGTTGGATGACTCCACTGGTCCGTAAAACAAAAAAAAACTCCATTACCCAGCGACAAGAATCCGAGACAGCCGGATAAACAGCATTCCCCCGTCGGAGGGCCTGTGACCACACCGCAACCGGAACCTCAGCCAGAACCACAGCAGTAACCCGGGTCTAACTGTCCAGGAATGTTGCTTTGTTTACAAAGGAAGCTGAAGCTGTTGTCAATGTGACTTTGAGGCCCCTCGCTGTTGACCGGGACGATAATGAGGATGGGGTTTTAAAAAGCCTTGGAAGCACGCAGCACGAGAGACCACCAAGACGGCAGCCTGAAAGAAAGATGGAGTCCAAACACTGAACAAACTGCCAGTTTTCAGAGCACAACTGAACGGTACACAAGTGTTGGTCCCTGAACTCCCTTTGATCCGCAACCTGCTTCTCTGCGGCAGGGAGCACCAGGAAAGTGAAACGTCGGGCGATGCTTATCGTCCGCATCCAATCGCATGGAGAGCCCTCACACGCAAAGGGTTTCAGGGCGGTCTCAACATGTTGGCAAATAGTTCCACCCGACCGCGCAAGATAAGGGCGTTGCAGTACGAGTCGGTTGCAGAACGACTCCTTCAAAAGATTAGGCTGGCATGAAGGCCTCCAAAGGTAGAATTAGACGTCTGTAGATGGATACACAACAATGCAGGCCCCATCATTAGTTATCCACAGATCAGCACATTCAGCAGTACTGATAGTGGGCCTGTTGGTGATGAAATTGCTCCTTTTGGGAGCCAAAATAAATGTATGAGAACGCAAATTCTTTCGGGCTCGCGTTACAATGCATTACTACGCTATTACAACGTGCATTCCGTCCTTCACCACTTCGGCGATGAAAAGCCTTTGCTTTAAGAGCAGCCCTGGGTGTCTGGTGTGCTCCATAGGCGACACTCAAACTGCTGAAAGGATGCCAGTACAGTCAGATCAAACATCCGCCCACTGGAGAGCAATTACTTGCACTGCGCTAATGACAAGAGATGCCGTCCAAAAGTGTCTGGTTTTCCATTAGTCTCACGATGCACTTTCAATACGCGGGATGAAAGGGAAGCGGTTGAGATGGAGGTATGAGGAGAAGCAGAGGAGAGAAAAGGAGAGATGGAGCAAGTGAAGGGGGGGGGGGGGGGGAGTGATGTCAGAACGGCACACGGAAAAGCGGTAGAGGAATTCTTTGAGGAGAGGAGGAAGACAAAGGCGAAAGGAGGAAAATGGGTGTAAGCTACAGTTTAGTCACAAGACAACGATGGCACCTGGGCTTGTTGTTGCAGCGACAGTCATGGAAGTCACACATTTAAAGGCACAGCCAAGAGAGGAAGAGATACAATAGAGCACTATGAAGTCAGAGAGAAGGGCTGAGAGTGAGAGCAAGACAGAGAGAGAGAGAGAGAGAGAGAGAGAGAGAGACAGAGAGAGAGAGACAGAGAGAGAGAGAGAGAGAGAGAGAGAGAGACAGAGACAGAGACAGAGACAGAGAGAGACGAAGAGAGAGAGAGAGAGAGAGAGAGAGAGAGACGCAGACATGGAGCATGGCGGGTTGAGAACACACTGTACTCACTGCTGGCTGGCCCTGGCAGTAGGTGTAGCCAGCGTGTGTGGGGGGCTGCTGGTGGTACTGGTACTGGTACTGGTGGCTGTGGTGAACAGGGTAGTGCAGGCTGGTGCGGGGCACGGTGGGCCCGGTCCAGGCCCCCGGACCAGCGGCCATCCACTGGGAGCCCAAGCCTGGGACCCTGGCAGTCTTGCTTTGGTAGCCTCTCACGGCTGCACTTGGCTGGGGGAGAGAGGGGGGAGAGCAGGGGGACGGTTGACAAATGCGAAGACTTTGGAGACAGCACTGATAGACAGCTATGCTGAAATACTTTACACACACATACATACACACACACACACACACACACACACACACACCAACACTAAAGCTCTTCTTGTTAAAGCTCTTTGACAGCAGCATGTCCACACTGTGACACGGGGTTCAGGGCACTAAACGAGAGAGGGGGGGGGGGGGGGGGTTGATCAAATATCCCCCCTCCCAACCCTTCTGGAAGCTTTTCTATCGCTCTCCCTTTTCCTTTCTCCCCTTTCTTCCCCTCTGTTGTCTGCGTGTAGCAGCTGTTGTGAAACGCCTTCAGTCACGGTCTAGATATGTTCCTGACTCGCAGCACGCTGATTGGCTCGATAAGACGCTGGGATTGGAGTGTGGCAGCGAGGCATTGGTCCAGCATGATGTGTGGGTATTAGCAGGGTAGGGGAGCACGCTGTGGTGGATCGGCTGACAGGCAGGCCTGCCCTCGCTGCTACAGGCAGACCGGCTTGGCGGCTCAGGCCACTGGAGCAAAGAGCACACACACACACACACACACACACACACACACAGACAGACAGACAGACAGACAGACAGACAGACACACACAGAGACAGAGACAGAGACAGACAAATAAGCATAATGCCGTCAGATAGCTCGCCACGCAAAGACACAGCCTGATGGAAGGAGAGAGGCCCAATCAGAGAGCGCCGAGAGGAAGGGCTGAGAATAACAATGACCTTGGACGAGGCCCAACACAGGGCAGCGGGGTGATCGGTGAGGTGCTTCTCGCATCCAGTAAATCCCACCTCTCCGATTCCCAGCTGCACACCCCCACGTTGCCCACGCCTTGCCTTAAAGCCAAGCGCATTCTTCCGCTCTCACATATGTGGGGGTCAAAGCCATAGATCAATTAGCCGGGCGTTCCAGGCATGCGGAGCACAGGCCGAGACACCGCGTGTGAACCGCGGCCACACATCAGCCCCTTAACGTTGACGGGCCGCTTTTACGCGCGCCCTGAACTTTCGCCGGGGGTCAAGGGTGGCCTCGCTGGGGGGGTTCAAGTCGGGGTGGGGGGGGTGACGACGGCAATATGGCCGCACAGCTGTGCTTCGGAACAGGCCCCCTTTGGACCGGTCGGGCCGCATGGCAGAAAGGGCCGAGGGGAGAAGACGGGGTTGAGGTTCACCCAAATAAATATGATGTGAAGCGACCTAATCGGAAGCAGGTGGAGGCCCTGGTTCCCCCCAGAGCGAGGTGGTGGAATGGGTTTCTGGACGGCCCGAGTTCACACACCGGCACGGAGGGTTGTTAGCTCCATGGGAGCAGGCGAGACGGCCCTAGCGTTTGGGCTCCAGGACTCACGTGTGGTAAGAAAACACATTGCTAACATCGCTAACCACAGAGAGCTGAGTCTCCCTGCCCTGTACGCACGCGTACTGCTCTGGCTACTAAATCAGCATTTAAAAACACACGAGCTGATGAGGAGGCCACGTTGGTGAATCAACTGGCACCACCAGTACTTTAAGGGTAGCCTTTCGCCAGGACATTGACTTTAAGTGCAGAGTCAATCGACGGAATTCATGGGGCAAATAAACCGGGGCCGTTCGCTCGGGTGCAGCGAAGTCGCACGGGTGGAGACATCCTGTGTGGAGACATCCTGTGTGGAGACATCCTGTGTGGAGACATCCTGTGTGGAGGTATTTGGGCCGACACCCCTCCGGGGAACGATTTGCTTTTAAAGGGGTTTTGTGCTCCTCCTACACCCCTGAGCCACTGCCATTGGATCTACAACTCCAGTGAGTCCTTCGGCCTGTTTAACACCGAATCCAGATCTGAAGGTTTCCATGCTCCACTCTCTGGAACGTGTGATTGTCAACCCCCCCCCCCCCCCCCCCCCCAATTCAAGATGCGTGTAGCGGGTTTTCAGCGGCTCGTCAGAGACTTACGTGCGGGGGCATATTTCTCAATTTTCTACGAGGGCCACGGGCTCTGGTTACCGGAGCCTCACCCTATTCCCAGGGCCGTGTTCCACATACCAACCGACAGATGTACACTCGCTGAGATGAATGTGAACGCGCCGCCCCATGGGATTGCTGCAAGAGCGTTGCCTGTCGAATTCGTGTGCTTCTCGCCCTGTTCAAACGGAGCGTCGTCGACTCAATTCCTCCACATCCAGACACTGGAACCATCGCAAACCACAAGTCTCGGCTAAGCTTAACCCCAACATGACGCTTTGGGGCTTGATTTGTCTCCATGAGGCGACGCAAGTTTTCAGACGAAGAAAAGAACATCAGAACTATCGTTCAATGGAAGGGGAGGTATTCAGACCATTTGTTCCCAAAAGGACAGCTGGGTATTAGTCATGCAGGAACAATGCCTCACCTTCAGGTATGAAAAAGGGAGTGGAAGGTCGCTACCCCATTAATACACAGTAAGGGCGTTAGGCTACCAGAGCATGGCAACTCTCCGGAGTCCATTTTTCACAGGGGAAGCCACTCTCCCCCCCTACCTTCCTGTCTTCCACCGTGACACCGCCAGAGAAAAGGTTTCACAGGGATACACATGCTGAATACCAAGCTCATTTGCCCTATCTCTAATATAATACGGAGTAGGACACAGAGAGCCTGGGGGGAGAGACAGGGCGGGTTCTACTAAGGATAATGATCTCTGTTCGTTCTGTGGTGGCTCGACAGAACCTTCTAGAGGGCCTTCTTATTTACGACGCATTTCAAATCCTCCTAAGCGCTCCGGCCCTGGGACTGTTGTGAATGCTCCCCGTAAGGTCGGCTCCGAAAGAATGAAGGACTGACAGAGCGATTCCTCGCTTTCCGGGAATTGTGTTTCGCCGTAAAAATCTCTGACAGAAAAGAATGAAAACAAGCTCCGCTAGAGTGGTGTGAAAACAAACAGCGACTGACAGAAACACGTACAATTGCTTTTGTATCGCGGGGGCCTTAAGGAGAAAACACACCTCTTTATAGCTCTGTGAAATCTTCCACTTTCACGGTAGCCCTTTGCAATATCGACTTTCTCTTGTAGGAAGAGGCTAATAGCCTAAAGCGACTATAGTTATTTTTCCCTCCCTATGTTATCTAATAGCCCTGTTTTCTAAGGGTGTCAGGACACATGCCAAACATGACAACAAACGAGCGTTGCTTTTCTTGCGTCGTTCTCCGTCCGCATGTCTTTTCAGAGCGCTGGCCTCGTCTACATGTCCTGGGGGCGTTTTCCCTGCTTCCATGCCTCCCTGTTCGGAGCGTCTTGAAAGCGGTGTCGCCCACAGCAGTCCCTTCATTGGTATTCCAGGGAAGCTGGGCAGCGAGCGGAGACTTGTGATTTCCCAAAGCCTCTCAGATCCAGACAGCTATGCTCCGGTTTCCTGTTGGTCTTACGGAGCTTTGTTTTGGCTAGTCCCCTTTATCAAAGGCACAGGGCTTTTTGCCTACAAGGCCAATTTCCTACTACTCCTTGATGTACCTCTCCTCTAGGAGGCAGAAAGAACAGCCACAGAAGATAACTTTCAGGGCACGGATGTGAAAAGGTTTTGTGCATTCTACAGCCGCCTCCACTCAGAGAAAACGAGCTACTCCTCGTTTGGAGGGAAATGTAGAGTCTAAAGAGTAAATAGCCGGGCGGCGAGGCGCCTTGATTAGGGCTGGAAACGGTTTGGCGGTTCGGAAGACTCCACAGAGACAGAGTCATTTGGCAAGGTATTAGGTGGCGGATATTGTCTCGCAGGGTAGACTTGTGCGGTTGGCCGCTCCGTTTGGCTGGCAATGAAAGAGATGTGCACCTCCCTGGCATCCCTGATGACTGGCTTCCTGGATGCTGCGTTGCGTGAAATGGGCTCGTCTGTACCAGTCGCTCTCCATCGCGGGGCCCATCCCCACCGCGGCCCCGGTTAAAACCCGTCGTTTCCTGTGACGGCGCTTCCGCGTGTCAGACGCTGAACCACAGGTACGGGTCACCGTGTTGCACCTTTCGCACTGATCCAAGACAGCCACGCCAAGCTGGAGAAGCGGGTTCAAACGTAACCAAGGAAACGAGGTGGCAGGCCTGTGTTCTATATGTGTGTGTGTGTGTGTGTGTGTGTGTGTGTGTGTGTGGAGGGGTAAGCGTGGGAAGCCTGACAGGTTCAGACTGCTCTCTGCTGAGCAGCGAGAGTGAGAACGTACCCCTCGGGCCTCCTAGCAAAAGGGGCTGTGGAGACCAGCCTACGAGACAGATGCCAGGAAAAAAACACCCCGCAAAAAAAACACACACACTCCAACAAACTGAGATGAGAAGCTAGAGACGTGGGGTAGCGGGAGGGGGGTGGCTGTAACCATGACAACTGGGTCAGAGGGCGACACTTCCACATGGGATGGCTGACAGCGTTTCACAAGGGGACGGGTGGCGGGGGGGGGGGGCGCGGGCGAGCCTTGAAAGCTCGAACGCTGCGATGACACAATGACGCTGTCGCTAAGCTAACCCCCGCCGACCCAGAGACGGGCTAGGAAATCTCTGACCGAGTTCACCACAGAATTACACAAAGAGCCTACCTGCTCTGAGGTCAGCCGCTAGTCTCTGGTGGTGAATAAAAGATGTCAGCCAGGAGAAACTCATCGTTTCCCTTTCCATTCGCGACCCCTTTTAAAAGCGAGCCGCTTCTTGTTGTGAAAGCGCATGCAGTATGTTTATTCAGCGCCACACCAAATCCTCAGTATCTCTCTCTCCCTCTGTGATATGAGAAAACAGAAACATAACGCCCCAACCTCCCCCCCCCATTCTGGAGCACTTTGCCGCCCTCCCCCCCATCTTACTGCCTGTTATCCTTTCTTTGAAAATATTTCCTTTGGGCCTCGAATATGTTTATGCTAGGGTCAACCCGGGGGCCTGATGGAGGGCGGGGGCAGGGAAGCGGATGTGACCCCCTAGACCCCCCCCTCCCCCTCAGTGCTTTGGCCCTTTCCTGGGTTGTGGCCAAGCTGTCCACCACCACTGTGCTTAAGAGGCGGCCTCACCTGTCTCAGAGCCGTGGGCCCTCTGAAAGCTGATATCCTCCAGCATTCTTGAGGTTGGCTCTGCTCTCTCTTTATTCGGCTGTCCAGGAAAACTGCCCCCTCCTCCCTTCCACCCACACACACACACGAGAGACGAGATTTAAACATTTACTCAAAGCCACTTGGGAGAAGAGACAGTTTCAAACAACCCCTGGTGGGTGGTAGGAAGCCAGGCCGAGGACATGACCATCTAAAGGCAACACTAGGTAGCAGGCCCTTTTGCATTGCTGTGCAAACCTATCCCCGTAGCGTCCAGCCCAGATCATTCCAGTCTACACTGCACTGTGAAGGAACAGTGAACCATGCTTTTCAGAGACTCTCCCCAGCACAGTGCAGCCATCTGAGAGGAGAAGTCTCCACATGGCTAACTTCCTGTTGGCACTGTGTTGGCCAAACACCCTGACAGATTTCTCCCATAACCGGCCGTCTGTTTGGTGCCGTGGCTCTCACAGGCACTCTCAGCCTCCAAAGCCACTGAGCTAAAGCCAGCCAACTTCAGGCTCCAACACTGTCCGCCCCACGGGGACCTTCCACCCAGGAGCGGTTCGGTAATGCACTGTGCTCTAACCAGGTAACAGCAGTCGCAGCCCCCCTAGTGTTGTGTAAAGTGTCTGCTAAAGCCTGCGAGTGGGTTATGATTACAGTACTTACACCGCAGCCGCTGCCTGGGAGTCTGAGTGGCACACTGACACTCCAGAGGGAAGCTTTTACACAGGGACATTTTCCTGGCTGAGCGTGCTGCGGATACCAGGGAGGAGGGGGTCGGAGCTCAGGCCTCCTCTCTCTCTCTCTCTCTCTCTCTCTCTCTCTCTCTCTCTCTCTCTCTCTCTCTCTCTCTCTCTCTCTCTCTCTCTCTCTCTCTCTCTCTCTCTCTCTCTCTCTCTCTCTCTCTCTCTCTCTCTCTCTCTCTCTCTCTCTCTCTACTGTGTTCATTTCCTGGGACACGCCTTCATATTTTGGTCTTTCTCTGATTCCCAGTATTTAATTTAAGGGTCTCCATTAAAGTCCATTTTTATTTATATCCCTACGATTATCCCTCCTTCCCTCCCCGTCCCTTTCCGGCTTCCTCCCCCCTCCCTACTGCTCTAGGACAGAGTACGATGAGGGATGCATGTGATTGCCAGAGCTCTCAGCAAAGGGCAGACTCATGTGAACACTTGTGCAGGCTACAGTGGTCCAGTGACGCACTAAGTGAGCAGGATACTGTGTTGTCCAAGTTCCTCTAGTGGTAAGTATGGAGTGCTATCTTCTACACTGTCAGTTACTACTTGTTTTGCGTGGGGCAGATATTTGCCCCCATCAACTCATCTCTGGGGGCCTTTTGTCAAACCCTGAGGACAATGTTTAAATCAAGAAATACCCCTCAAAATTGCTTCATATACAATAGTCATATTTGGATTTGATTTCCCTATGGGGTGTCAAGTGTAAACTAAAGTCAGAGTGTTTATAAATATATATCTTGTATCTTCATATATATATATATATACAGTACAGGCCAAAAGTTTGGACACACCTTCTCATTCAATGCATTACCTTTATTTTCATGACTATTTACATTGTAGATTCTCACTGAAGGCATCAAAACTATGAATGAACATATGTGGAATTATGTACTTAACAAAAAAGTGTGAAATAACTGAAAACATGTCTTATATTCTAGTTTCTTCAAAGTAGCCACCCTTTGCTCTGATTGATGCTTTGCACACTCTTGGCATTCTCTTGATGAGCTTCAAGAGGTAGTCATCTGAAATGGTTTTCACTTCACAGGTGTGCCTTGTCAGGGTTACTTAGTGGAATTTCTTGCCTTATCAATGGGGTTGGGACCATCAGTTGTGTTGTGCAGAAGTCAGCTTGATACACAGCCTACAGCCCTATTGGACAACTGTTAGAATTCATATTATGGCAAGAACCAATCAGCTAAGTAAAGAGAAACGAGTGGCCATCATTACTTTAAGAAATGAAGGTCAGTCAGTCCGGAAAATTGCGAAAACTTTGAATGTGTCCCCAAGTGCAGTCGCCAAAAACATCAAGCGCTACAACGAAACTGGCTCACATGAGGACCGCCCCAGGAAAGGAAGACCAAGAGTCACCTCTGCTGCTGAGGATAAGTTCATCCGAGTCACCAGCCTCAGAAATCGCAGGTTAACAGCAGCTCAGATTAGAGACCAGATGAATGCCACACAGAGTTCTAGCATCAGACACATCTCTAGAACAACTGTTAAGAGGAGACTGCGCGAATCAGGCCTTCATGGTCAAATAGCTGCTAGGAAACCACTGCTAAGGAGAGGCAACAAGCAGAAGAGATTTGTTTGGGCCAAGAAACACAAGGAATGGACATTAGACCAGTGTAAATCTGTGCTTTGGTCTGATGAGTCCAAATTTGAGATATTTGGTTCCAACCGCCGTGTCTTTGTGCGACGCAGAAAAGGTGAACGGATGGATTCTACATGCCTGGTTCCCACCGTGAAGCATGGAGGAGGAGGTGTGATGGTGTGGGGGTGCTTTGCTGGTGACACTGTTGGGGATTTATTCAAAATTGAAGGCATACTGAACAGCATGGCTACCACAGCATCCTGCAGCGACATGCCATCCCATCCGGTTTGCGTTTAGTTGGACCATCATTTATTTTTCAACAGGACCATGACCCCAAACACACCTCCAGGCTGTGTAAGGGCTATTTGACCAAGAAGGAGAGTGATGAAGTGCTGCGCCAGATGACCTGGCCTCCACAGTCACCGGACCTGAACCCAATCGAGATGGTTTGGGGTGAGCTGGAGTGAAAGCAAAAGGGCCAACAAGTGCTAAGCATCTCTGGGAACTCCTTCAAGACTGTTGGAAAACCATTTCAGGTGACTACCTCTTGAAGCTCATCAAGAGAATGCCAAGAGTGTGCAAAGCAGTAATCAGAGCAAAGGGTGGCTACTTTGAAGAAACTAGAATATAAGACATGTTTTCAGTTATTTCACACTTTTTTGTTAAGTACATAATTCCACATGTGTTCATTCATAGTTTTGATGCCTTCAGTGAGAATCTACAATGTAAATAGTCATGCAAATAAAGGAAGCGCATTGAATGAGAAGGTGTGTCCAAACTTTTGGCCTGTACTGTGTATATATATATATATATATATATATATATATATATATATATATATTCTGAACTCAACTCTCAGCAAAATGTTCTGAAAATAAGTCCTCTCAATTACTATATTTGTGTTTGTAATTTGGGAGAAATGTTGTCAGTAATTTATGGAATATAACAAAAATGTTTCACCCAAACACATACCTATGAATAGTAAAACCAGAAAAACTGAGAATTTTGCAGTGGTCTTAAATTTTTTTCCCAAAGCTAGATACAGTATACAAGTATATAATTCAACAATTTAATAGTTATGTTATAATTTGGAGGGGGTTATACTCAACAGCCTGCAGGAACAGAGTAGGGGTCTCACGGCTTAATAAATCCTCTTTTTTTGTTGATTATCAGGCCTAGCTGAAAGCAGATATAGAGACCATTGAGCCTTCAGGCGGTGTTGTGGGCTCAATGCAACGAAACATCCCCTCTAATTATTGGTTTCTAAAGTGCTCATCTTGGGCTATGGCATAATGGATATTATCACGCCCTGTCCTGTGTATTTAAAAAAAAAAAATGGGGGTCTCATCACTGAAAGGTTGTCACCCTTAGAAGATGAAATAAACCCTGCGCAGCACGTAATGGAAGAGAGCGGGGAGAAGAGTCTTTCACTGACTTTGGCTGTTGGACAGACTCTAGTCTCTATCAGAGAGGGGGCCGGGGCCTGACAGCCAGGCTCGCTCCGGCATCGTCCTTGGGCCCGCTCTCCCTCCAGATGGGCCAGGGGTGCTGCTGCACCTCTCCGGATGACGTAGGACTCCAGCTGCTGAAGGCTGCTGCTGCTGCTGCTGCTGCTTCTATTTTGGGGTGCGGTCGACCTGTTTGGGAACTTTGGGCCACCTTCAAAACTTGCCAACATCTGTAGGACCGTTTGGTTACGTCTAAAGTCTCTTTTCTTAAAAATAGTACGAGGATACAGTTTGGAATTGCTACGCATGAATTGTCCACTGTGTATGCACTGATTGAATTGCTGTGGCTGGGTTTAACTAACTGCACATACCCAGAATGTGTGAAGAACATTTAATCAATTCTATATGGTGGTACTGCCTTAGTAATACCTGAGAACATAACAGGTATTAGCATATAATACACGCACACACACACACACACACACACACACACACACAAACAATACTGTCACTGTGAAACAGAGTCTTCTTAGTCAAAACCCCCTGTGGGAAAGTGCCTGCTCGATATCAGACCCTAAACATTCACAGGTCTTAATCCTCCAATGCCAAACTGTAGTCTCCTCTCAAGTCTCTAAATCAGTTTTGTTGTCTCCATCAGATCCCAGCGGAGGCTGGAAATGAAGAATTAAGACAAGTGAGCTAGCGAAAACAACCCCAAAATCGAAACAGAGTTGGAGAAAATACCGCTGCCTTCCAACAACAACAGCTCCAGATAAAAGTTTATTTTCTCAGCGCTCGATGGTATTTTTTCCCTTTCCCTTCTCAATTTAATAAAGCCGTAGGATAAAATAAAAACTCTACAAGGCTTCCAGTGCGAGCTTCGACTGGCGGATGATTCAGCCGAGGGTCTCTGAGAAACTGAAACTAATAGTGGCCCTCATGGACCGAGCAGTCCGTACCGAGAGCTCATGGCTGAGCGGCAAGTTATCGTTTCGATATCCAATAAGCGAAGAGACAAGCAGACTGAAGATTGTAACCAAGGTGAATTGCCTGGTCGTCATTGTGTAACCTGCACTGTGCCTGCAGCCATACAGGACTATAGATACTGGAAATAGTCTGGAGAAAAACTTCTCAGATCCTTCCAGAGCCTTGTATCCCTTTGGATGTATCTTGGTCAATCTTCAAGACTGAGGGAAATTAGGCCAGAGAGTGAAGCCTAAGGAAAGCTCATAATAATTTGCTCGCTCTATTTCTTATTACAAAAGTCACATCCGACCGTAATTAGGTTGGGTATTATGTTGTTTCGGACTATTTGTACATTTTAATTGGACAGCCAGCCCCTCGTCCTAGTTGGAGGAAATTGTATTAAGGACGGCTATTTGTTAACGTCCCTGTTGAGAAATATACAAGACAGACGGTGTTAAAGGCGCGAGTGCATTGTGTAACACTCGCCAGGCCTGGCTTGTTCCTCTTTTTCTTTCGCTCCCTGACAAGCGGAAAGCCGGGGTCGTGGCACGGAGTCCTGTGGAGTCTTGTACTCTTAGAGGAGACCTCTTCGCCTCAGTGGAGCAGAGCAGGCCGTGCATGCAGTGGTGAACACACTCCGCCTCCGAGTCACTGTCCCAGAGGGGGGAACTGGCTGACCCACAGAGTGCTAGCCACGGGCCCCACAGAACGCTACAGACCAGCGTTTAAGGTATACGAGTGTGCCACACGACCCCCGGTCGGATCAGAGCTTCTATTACAGAGTACCATTTCTGCCAATGCTTTCCCTTACCATAAATAGACTCTGCTTTTCTATTTGCCAGGTGTTCAGCATTGTACCAATTACCTGTATTGCCGACTTGTTAGCGTTGATAAAAAATAATGCTTGTGTTCATTTTAAGACCCGTAGAACAAGCGGGAGTGAATGAGGAGAAACTAAAGATCAAACAAAACACAATTTGCAAGTGGTCATTTAAGAAGAGGTATGAGAATATGGACACAAGACTGCTTTTGGACATCGAAATTAGATTAATCTTTTCAAATTAGGGCCATGGAATTTTCACGATGAATTAAATATGGACAGACCACGGTATCCAGGTAGAAAAACAAAATGGGCTGCAGTAACAGGGAAGCTAGAATAAGAGATTTAGAAAAAAAGGAAAAAACACAAGAAAAGGGATTTGAGAAGGATCGTTACAGTTTTTTTTATAGCCTGGCTAATCGTATCACACGAGAAGGACTCTGTTAACCGTTAACAGTTCCTTAACTCCTCCTCAGTGGGAGGCAGTGATTCGCCCACTCTGAGAATGAGGCCTAAGGACCCTAACAATTGCTCATCATAATTGTAACGGCGACATAAACACAGCATTACCGATTCTCAGCGCAGAAAAACACGGTCATCTTCTTGGCGCGGCACATCTGAACGAGCCACACGTCAAGCACGGCGTGCGGACGGATGGCAGCCGAGCGAGAGACGCGACGCTAGCCCAACCTTCCTGAAATTAGTTGTCGGGGAGGCAACAATTTGGGTGCACAATTGAGTGTCCCCCAAAAACTCCGCCTAAACTATACAGGTTCAGATGGGCCACTCAAAAACCAATCAAAGTGGGAAACATGCTGATTAATGTTGCTGCCAAATATGAATCAGCTGATTAATTCTGTTCAACACCCCCAATGAGCCGAGTCATTTAGTCGAGATTCCTCCCTCCCTCCCTCCCTCCGTCCGTCAAGACAACAGTGGAGCTAAAACCATTGTGTGTGGCTTTAGGCTTTGTGTTCGCCATCTGCTGTTTTAATGGCGCAGTCACTTTCGTTGCACATTGCACAAACATTCCCATAAATTCACGCCTATTGGCTCGGCACGTCTTTCCCGGAGTTGAGTGGCGGCGGCGGCGGCGGTCTTCGGCAGGCTGCAGTTTCACAGTTTCCACACGTCCCCCCCCCCCCCCCACACACACACACACACACACCCCATCCTTCTTTATACAGCCTTTCAAGCTGTGAGGGAGACGAGTAGTCCGCTGCCAGAGTGAAATGGATTACTCACAGAGCACACACCTGCCATAGCCACGGGGTGTGTGGGTGTGAGTGTGTGGGTGTGTGTGCGACTGTGTAGGTGTGGGTGCCTGCTATTGGGTGGTGTGCGTGTTTGTGAGTGTGTCTGGATCTGCACCTGATAAGAGTCTGTGCACGTAAGTGTGTGTGTGTGTGTGTGTGTGTGTCCAAACGTGTACACGTGGGTCCCATAAATATTGCATGGAGTCTTCTAGAAGATAAACCCTGTAAAGTTTACATGGGCTTTCCCCATCTCCCCATCTCTTATCACTTATGTCAGCATGCCATACAGCTTACACACGGAGCCTTTTTCCACTCCCCACCGCTCAGATCGACAAATGAGGGGGATTTCTTTTGACAGTGGAAGCATAGAGCCCCGTAGCCCGGGGCGCTGACACTCTCTTTGATGCAGACACCACAGTGGAACAGTGGAGACAGGACACAAACAGAGGAGAGAGAGAGGTTCAAAACGGAAGCCCGAGTGTGAAAGTGTCACATTCCCGAAAGAAGATTCATGTGGCAGGAGGAGACAAGTAAAGACATATGTCCGTACACATATTCTGCAAACACACACACGAGTAAACAAACAAACATTATAACAAGGCTTAGTACACACTGTGCTCCACGACTTTTAGGGAGTCTTCAAATCCGTGTGAGATTGGCGACCCAAAATTAGCATCACTGTTTACTTAAACCCCCAAAAGATTACAGTCAGGACAAAAGCCTTGAAGTGCAGACCGTGGCAAGAGACTGCCTGTCGTCTTTGAACGGCACATCGGGAGGTTGAAAAAAAAAAGAATGGCCGACGTGACGAGGTCTTTGCCGGGCCGTGAGTGGCGATCCTGAATGGGGTGACCATGAGGGGAGAGCCAGCACATCCATCTGGATTAGCCCTAACTGAGCCGTATCAACCGTGACCTCGTAAAGCATCACTCCGCTGGCCCCGGCACTGGAGTGGAACGGTACAAACAAACATTATGAATCACTGAGGACGATTACGTGGCCACGGCTGGGTCAGGACCCAGAGGAGATTGGGAAACAGAGACGGCCCTTTGTCACCGGGATTTCACCGAAGTACAAATTGACGGAAATCAAACCGGTCTAGTGAAGTACTAGAACATGTGGTGAGATACTTTGCTAAACTGCAAAGCAGAGTGCTGGGCATCAATTTACAATGTGGAAGGACAATCTTCTGGGTTATTAGACGGTTATTTCATGTTGCAGGCAAACCTGGAGCTGCCGTGAGCAGAGTGAAGGTGGGCGACATCCCATCCTACAGGACACGGCTCCGATTATTAGCTTTGCCCATGCGGCCGGGAAGCATCTTCCACGGTATTCAATGGAGTGGGTGGGGAAAGCTAATGTGACTTTCATTAACACTGCGCCGGCAAGGGCCGGAGGCTGAGGCAGGCAAAACCCAACTTGAGAAGTGTTCAAGCGTAGCTGTGTCACATGCCCGGCTGTCCTAGCCCTAGCCCAAACTGATTGAATTCCTGCCTTACCCAATGAAGGAATTCATCGGAGCTCCAATTACCACCCCCCCCCACACACATTTCCAACGGGCGGGTTAGTCTAGTTACATTTCTAACTGACAGGAATTAAATTACCTTGGCAGCAAAATGTTTACATGAACGTAGTCCACAGAGGCCTCCATAAAGAATGAGTAAAACGACGAGTTTTACAAAAGCCTCATGTTCAAAATAGAATTACAGTCTAACACGGATGAATAATGAAAGGGGTCCTAAACTTGTTACATTTCTCAAATGCAACCCATAAAATCAATCCAAGCCAAGCAGGAGATATATAGACCACAAAGAAAGCAGCCCTTACATCCAGATGGTTTGCCATGATACTTTTCATTGTCGTGGACTAACTCTTTTGTCAGCCTCACCATAACCGCCCGCCTCCCTCTCTCTCTCTCTCCCTTCCCCTCTCCCTCTCCCTCTCCCTCTCTCTCTCTCTCTCTCTCGTTGTCCCTCTCTCACCATTACCTCCCCTCAACCAGCTCTCCACAATGCATTTGGGTTCTCGACTGCCAGCAAAGCCGGGAAAATACCCTCCATTTCAAGCCACGAGTGGGAGTTACAAAATTAGTGAACGGTCATTTGAGAAAAATGGGAACGGGTGGTTGTTATTTTTAGCAGCGAATAGGCATCAAAATGACTGGCTGGCTCTCAGGTGAGGCCGAGAAGCCTCCGTGTTTCTGCTGAGCCCTGGAGTTCTGTGGAAAGTTCTGAAGCCTCTCCAGGCTGTCTCAGCGCCTCACCGAGCTTCATTACCGCCCTCTGGCTGCCTGCCAACTGGGGCTTGCACCTGGCCCTATTCTACCGACTGGGAAGTTGAGGAGTGAAGGTGTGGGGGGGAAAGCGCTTTCACGGCAGGAATGAGCCAGAAACGTTGCCTGCCTGGAGGTGAAGCAAAGGTGGGCTTGAGAGTCAGGCGGTGAAGAAAAAAAAAAACACCCCTGATATGAACACGTTTTTTTTATGAAGGGGGGGGGGGGTTCTTGACCCGCACAAAAGGCGCTTGTCAAACTTGAGGACACTGACCGTGAGGGCTGTGGTTGTTCTGCTAAACTGACATGGATATGGGCTTGGCTTCAGACGGGGGGAAGAAAACAATGGTGTTGACAAGCCCTTTCAGGCCTACCAGCGCGGAGGACGGCCCAAACGATTCCCTTTCCAAGCCAATTTCATTATCAGGGCGAGCAGACAGTGCTAATGCCTGAAAACAAACAAGGTGCACAAGGCACCGCTCTAATTAAGCCCTCGAGTAGCGTTGCTCAGTGCACTGGCCCTATCTGTTTTGGATGCCTGCGAACAGGCTGATTGGATTCAAGAACCCTTTTAGTGCTCTCCTGTATCCCCCATAGGCCACCTAGTCCTCCTTGCTGAATTCAATGGGCCACCCACCGCAGGTTTTTCGGATGCCCAGAGAGACAAGCTGAGGTGTGCAGGGCCAATTTACTCGTTTAATAATCGGGCCAACGGAGTATGCCACCGACAGTAAGACGCAGAAAGAGGTCCTTTACACTCGTTTCATCAAGGACTTCCAGGGAATAGGTTCAAACTGGCCAAGAAGGAAATTCCTGACCGTGAATACAAGCCCAGCTACAGACCAAGACAAACAGAACAGAGAGAACTGGCCCGCCAAGACTTACAAAAGTCGAAAATATTCTGACACCACACTCTGGCTTTCAACTGACTCCCAGCTTTGAGCCGTCCTAAGGGGTTTAACAAAAGAGCAAAGCGATCTATCCATCCTGAATCTCCCTGGGATTTCACAAGATGGAGATGCTTCATGTTTATAGATGGGGAGCAACGATGGTGCGAGACAGGGCCTCAAAATGGCCACCTCAGAAACGACTTCGATGGGATGTGGACTCAAAAACCCTGAGGTGGCACAGGTTCATCAAATCGAGCCCTGCACTACAGAGCAACGCAGTGTTTTGAAAACAATCCCTGTTATAGATGCCCTCTCAACAGGGGCAAATTAGACTTACGTGACAGCCTAAGAACTCTCCATGCTTTTGTTTTCAAGAGGAGCGAGAAACGACTTGGTTTGTGTGGAATGGAACAGTGGGGGGGACTTCTATCTATCTAGCTAGTTTGTAATTCCTTCTTAGCGGCTCAATGGATTGTACAGCCAAAGAGAATAGGCGAGTAAACACACTCAAATTGATAGAGGGACCCTTTTTACATGAAGGGGGCATTATTTCAGCACAAAACAGGTTTATCAGTAGGTTAAACATTTCACGATTGCAAAAAAAAGTGTGCTTTAAGTACCAGTATAATCTAATGTGTTATGTAAATAAGACCTGCTTTAGGAGGTAATGGCAAAGTAAAAGAGAAAGTCAAAGGGTAAGCTTTCAGTCCTTGTACTAACCACCTGGTGGCAACAACACAAATTGGGAGTGATAACTTAAAAGGAATATAATTAAATAGTTTTTTTAACGGGCCAGCAGAGCATGAAGTTGATAATATTATGACAATAATTGACCATATCAATTTTCATCCATAGTTGTCCATGTTGTTATTAAAAACACTTTGAAGGATTTGTGTTATTTAAAACGTGTTCAACCGAAACTGGGATCATTACTGAGCAAAGTCATCAGTTGAACACAAATTCTAAACCTTTACTACTGTAATATTATCGTTACCAATCTGATAGTTATTGCTAGCATCCTTGGCCCCAGGACTTTGGAATGCTAAAAGATTTGATATCCATTCAAGTCGTGGCCACCGACCCTAGTACTTGCTTTTGAGTGGAGTTCACTAGGTTTCCATAAAGCTGAGTGGAGCGGATTGCACTCCTACACATGTTCTTCTCATAGCCTTGCCCTTCAGGTCACTGGCCCTCTCAAGTGCACCTCTGCAACCACAGAAGTGGTGTGATGCTAGGGAGAAGTGGGTAGCAAGCAGTCTGACTCATACCAAAGGCCGCGCTGTGCGTTGGGCCACATTAAACAGTCCAGGCTTAAAAAGACACTGTACAAAGGGCTTTTTATGCATAGTGGTGCTTCAGGAACAGGGAGATGTTGAGGCTCCTTATATTAAATTTGGATCAATAATCTTGCCACCAGACATCTCAGAGGGGACGTACAGAACACGGGTGGAGATGCCAACTAATGCAGTAGTGGACAGCCGTCTCACTTTCCAGCTAAGCCAATCAGACGCCACTATACTAGGAATCTGAGGGACAGTCAATAGGGCATAGTGGACAGAGTTGCAGTGTGTAGTGGGCCACACCAGCAGGCTCAGGATGAACTCTTAAACGTTTCCACCCCCGTCATGAAAGCCGTGCATCCTGACACAGGCTCTTCGTTCGATCAGGAGACGTGTCACTGGGCCAGACCAAAGGCCCCATCAAGCCCCACGGCTCGATTGGAGTCGACTGTTTTAAGGGGCGTCAGAACGGGTCTCTGGAACGACGGCTGAGAGCGCTGACAATTTGCTCTTGAGATATTGCCGGGAAGAAGGAAAAAAAACAACGACGACCGCCCCAGTAATGGAGTTGCCGAGAGATGGATTGGATTTAAACCGTGTTCTCGGCCCAGTGCTTCTAACTGCTGCGCTGTCTCCAGTTTAACGTGCATATTCAGTCCCACGGCTTTAATAACTTTTATTACGTCTATCGACTCTCCCGGGCCAGGAAAGCAGGGGCTCGCTTCGGGAGGAGGCGGTAGGGTTGTGTTTTTGCACCGTACCACATGCTTAATGGGTTGGCGTGGCAGTGATAAAGGTCAAGGTGGTCGTGCCCCTAGGCAGAGGAGAGAGCTGATGGCCATGACTGTCCCCACAGACCGCTCTCGAGGCTATTCCAATAGACAAGGCTGCTCATTGGCTATTCCAATGAACAAGGCTGCTCATTGGCTATTCCAATGGACAAGGCTGCTCATTGGCTATTCTAATGGACAAGGCTGCTCATTGGCTATTCTAATGGATAAGGCTGTTCATTGGCTATTCCAAGGAACAAGGCTGCTCATTGCCTATTCCAATGGACAAGGCTGCTCATTGGCTATTCCAATGGACAAGGCTGCTCATTGGCTATTCCAATGGACAAGGCTGCTCATTGGCTATTCCAATGGAAAAGGCTGTTCATTGGCCATTGTTCTGACTGCTCCATGTTGCCACGGGTAAACGACAGACAGTCCTCTCAGGCTGCCCCCTCCATGAGAACCGCACAGCCGGCTCCCTCTCTCTACCCCTCCCGTTTCCCGCCGTGAATGGAAAAGGCTAAAAGGAGACCGGTGAGCAGCTCAGCCGCTTGTGTCAAGGTCTCGGACGCCGCCGCGGGTGGTGTTTCCACGGGCGAATCTGAGGTGGCTGGCGGATCACAGACCCTGCCCCGCAGCCGTGCTCCTCTCTCCAGCGCCCCTCTAAGCCCTTCCACTCCGACCGAGAGGAGGCGATTAGAACAGGGAGGAGCGACGGCGGAGGAAAAGAAGGAGCAGGGCCCGGGAATGGCCCCTGGCTTTAGCTGGAAGTACAAGCGCAAGAAACAATGGCGGTGCGGGATACGTAGCTCACCAAGGGGCTGACACGCGGAGAGCCCCGCAGAGCCCAGCCTCCATGAGATACCAGGGACCCAGGAGCACAGAGACACAGGGCTCGCTCCCTGAGGCTGGAGACCGAAGCTCCCATTTCCAGATGTAATTAGATATCCAGCCCCCTCAAACCAGCACTCGACCCTTGCCGGACACGTCTTCCTCTATCTCTTCATTCACAGACTATCTGGCCTCCGCACAATCCCCCTGCAAAAAAAAAAAGTGCCAGCAGTAATTCCACCCCTCATTATTCTTCATTACGGAGGAGAAAAGCACCCAGGGCTAGATCATATTGGCTGTTAACTAAAGTTTCAGATACAATTAGCCCAGGTTGTTAAAATGAATCACTGTTACGGGCTGGGGTCTCCAGAGCTGGCAGAAGCCCCGCTTTTATGGTTTGTTTACGGGAGCGCTCTCCCGGCTATCGATCCAGGGACTGGCGTAAACAGTCGGCCGAGGCAGCGGACGATCGTTGGGCAGATTTACGCTCTGCTCAGGGACGAGCAATCCGATTGTGGCCTAGATTTCAGCGGATGTGTGAGGAAAACACGAAGCGTCTTGGCTTTAAGGTTGGCCTCGTCTGACTAACGTTTCTCGCTGGTTTTGCATACAAAAGATTTGATGCTCTTATAAGGTAGTCCGTCGTGAGAGAACGCTATATTTTGTTCTTCCGCTCTGTCTCTCCCCTGGATAAGGATAACGACATTGCTCTGAGTTTTGCTGGATGTCTCGTTTTTCACAGTGGAATACTTACGGCTTCAAAATCCTGTCTGCCTTTCAGGGTTTTCCTGTAGCTTGTTGTCATTCCATCGGCAATTGACTGTAAACATCCAAGCCTGATACGATCTGACAGGAAGCTCCATTATGCTAAACTAAGCGGCCTCTTTTTCCCCCCATCTCCCTGAAACTGGCTGAAGAAACCGCGCTATTTTCCTGAAATGGAGGTTTGTCTTCCAAACGTCTTTTGTTTTCGCACACATTGTATTCAGATTTATGTCCGTGAGCCTCTAAATTCAGTCTTGATTACACGTCTGTCATTTTGCGTTTCCTAGACCGTATGGACAGCCTGTGAGCAATGATGTGGGACTAATGACTTGGTCAGTCCCCATGAAAACCAAACAAACATCGCTGGCTTTTTGATCATCAGAAACCTTCCACTCTTTGTTTTTCGGCAGCGTTTCCGCGAGTCACGGCGGGCCACTCTCTCTCTCAAAGTGAAAGTAGCAGAACGGAGATTAACATCCATATTTATAGAGCTATGCATGACTGTTTTTGGCTTATGATCCGCATTCATGCTCTGCAGGGTTTGCACGTTTGAGAGGCAGGACACCAGAGAGGCATATGGTGGAGAGTAGCGCACGCACGGATATCTAAAGCAGACCCACGTATGCCGTCTTCCAGATAGGAGGGGGGAGACCACAGAGGGCTCCCTAATACCCAATATAATACCTGCCACACTTACCGGGAGCAGCTGCTCTGGGAGAGGGACTCGTTTCAAATGGATGTTCTTCAGGCAACTATAAGGAATTTGATTATTGCTACCAAAAGGCATGTATATATATGGTAATTCCCCCCTCCAGATTTGAGTGCAGTGGGAAGCTACATGCTAATCCCATTGTAATTAATGGGTTTGCAAGCAAGAGGCTGATTAATGCAGGAGCAGGCATTGGACACATAGATTTTGTTTTTCAACAGTGACTGATATATGTGTTTTAGTAACCCAACTTCAACGGGAAAAAACAAACATTGTTGCATCAAATATGGAGGGGGGCGATTTTTGTTATGATTTGTGCGTCTTACTTCTCAATCTCTGCGTAGAAAATAGCTGTGCCAGTCTGCAGTGCCAGCTGCCGTGATTGACAGGTCATCTTTGAGGACAAGCAAGTGTCATTGGTTGAGGGTATTCAGGCGTGAGGGAATTTTAAAAGGCTGATTTCAGAGACAAGGGAAACCTGGAGTGCCTGATTTCTTCCTCGTATAATTATAAATAATGATAGCTGTTGATGCATGATACCAATTATTCTATTTCAATTATTAAGTGTGGCTTAATACGTTTTTCTTTTAAAGAACCGCCTAACTCGGCTTATAAAGATGATAACGATATCCAATATTTTTTGTTTTTCTCAATCCTATGGTAGCTGTGTGGTGGTACAGTTCAACTGGGAAACTCCAATTAATACAATGGCACAATCATGACTCATTTGATGATACGTTCATGCAAATGAGACAGTACGAGAAAAACTGTATGCAGCTGAACTATTGATAGGCCTGCCATCCATTGCACAAGAGCAAGTTTTGTCTTTTTTATGTGAAGAGGTGGGGTAACAAAACCAAGGCAAGGTTCCCCATCTTCCTCCCTGTGCCCTCCCTGGCAGCTCCCTGGATGATAGACTGCCAGCTCTCTCTATTCCTCCTCCTCTTCTTACTCCTCCTCCTCTCCCCTGTTATTAGCTGCTTAATAATGAACCCAGCAGGCGTCGTCTTCATTAGGCAGGGGCCACGGGAGGGGAGGTCCAAGGAGGGCTGCTGACCCTGCTCCTCGTTCTCCGGCTAGAGGGGTGGGGGGGGTGGAGGTGGGGGGGGGTTCTGGCACAGGAATGTTAATAGGACAGAGAAGATCGGGCAGCCAGGTCACTGCAGGAGGGCCCGCCGTGCATGCCAATCTCGACTGGACGGCGGCAAGGTCTAGTTGTAGCGAGCCAGGGTGGGGGGCAGGAAGGTGGCCGAGGGATCAGTTTGGGGTGGGGGGTGGAGAGGGGGGTTCTTGGTGACAAGCTGAGACAGACCGGGCTGTGCTGTGCATTTTAATGAAGTAGGAGCAGGTAGGGTTTCTTTGTTAATTGCTTCTGTTTACTGGCTGAATGTGCCATGGCACAGGGACGACATATACACACACACACACACACACACACACACACACACACACTACCCTATTTGAACATGACATGCATAGACAGAGAAGCAGACAGACCCACGCAGAGACAGAGACGAATGGCCCGCCAGAGAGACAGGATCCACGGCAAAGCAAACAAGCCGTCCAGACGTGGGCCGAGACTGAGGGATGAGTGGAGGTAGAACGCAGGCTGTGAGGGCTGGGCCTACTGAGGCATTTTAGGCCTTCAGTCTCCTGCCGGAGATTTAAACAGACCTGAGCCCCATCATAAACCATCCGACGTTGCCTTGGAGCCACGCTTTATTTCCCCCCATTTCGACTCGCCCTGCCCAAAACAGCACAGGTGATTTGTTGGATATTTAAGGCGCCATTTTTTTCCCCCTCTTCTTCCCGGCACCGTGGTAATTGCCACGCCGACCTTGATGCAGATAGGATAAAAGAAAAATATGTGCTGTCAAGACTCCAGCCATTAGTACCGCCTGAGAATTGTTACACCGCCGCTTATGATACTGGGGAAACATTTTCCATTCCGGGCATGATGCTTTACCCATTGTGCAATACCTGCTGCCTGCTTCAGAGAGCTCACTCTTCAGACCTGCCAAGTGAGGAGGTGTGTGCCTGGCTAGCAGACCACTCAAATCTCACTGGATAAACACAGTGCTGCCGGCGCGCTGTCAAACTCGTGGTGGTGAAGTTGAGTCCGTTCGGATGTACCACTCCGCCTAGGCTGTGCATTAGCAAATTGCACCACGGCCCATTATGTGGGGTTCAACGGCACCCGCTGTCTATGGCTTCGTTGGGGGATGCTGGGGGAAGTAAGTGATACACCTTTCACGATCATTCCCATCGAATGGCATCAACAGCACAGAAAACGGGAACGGTTCCGGGAAAGGAAGTCTTTCAATATGCTCTTGATACGTCTCTCGTCAACCTACGACATATTCATAGAAACGCCATCATGGGCTTGCTGGAATTGGAATGACGTATGACAAGCGCAGCCCACTGAAGACAGAGATCATGTGTATTTCCCAGATCAAGACGGGAAAAACCCCAAAACCATTCAACCCTTCCTGACACAGTGTCAGGCCAACAATCCCAATCTGTCGTACGAGGGGAGGACAGGCCGGATAATGAAGAGCGCACCCTGTGTCTCGGCTCCCATTTCTTGCCTTGTCGGCTCTCGAAATTAGGAACGATGTTCCTATTTGTCTCTCTGTTTATTTTTGGGTTGAAAACGGTGGGTTTGGCCACGGACTAGTGGCTACGCAGTCGTTTAACAGTTCAAGTCCTTCTGATCCCAGGAAGTGAAGTACGTGAAACAAATGAGGACATTAGTGAGATAATAACGTGATTATAGCCCAATTCAAAGTCAATGCGCCCGTGCGCTACACATAAGCCATGTACACTGTAATACTATGAATGGCAATAGTTCAGGATTATCTTATATTTCTGATATATATATATATATATATATATATATATATATATATATATATATATATCTGCATTCAGGAAGGTACGTATGCTATGCTAGAGTAATAGGGACTGATAGTTCAAATACCCTCGCAAAAAAACATCATGGGAACCAAAGTTATGCCATGTATAACTTCAAGCAAGGGAATCCATTATACTGTCATTTTGACCTGGAAGTAGTGAGCAATGGGTCATTGTTGCTTTGAGAGTCTTTTCTGGAAACAAGCCGTGAAATACCTGGTGACGTTATTGTCAACCACAAACAACTACCAAGGTGACATCATCCCCCTGTTCTTTACGCGGTGACGGAGCGTAATGTTCCCTCCTAGCAACCCCATTTAAAAACACAACGAACGCGTGGTTTCAGCGACCGGCCTTGAAGCCAGGGTGGAATCCCAGGCAAATGTCAGCGGGCTCACCGTGTTTGTGGATCCTGCAGCTACAGACCTTACAGATCTATCACCATCAGATCATACAGATATATCACCATCAGATCTTACACATCTATCACCATCAGATCATACAAATCTATCACCAGCAGATCATACACATCTATCACCAGCAGATCATACAGATCTATCCCCAGCAGATCATACTGATCTATCACCATCAGATCTTACACATCTATCACCATCAGATCATACAAATCTATCACCAGCAGATCATACACATCTATCACCAGCAGATCATACAGATCTATCCCCAGCAGATCATACTGATCTATCACCAGCAGATCATACTGATCTATCACCAGCAGATCATACTGATCTATCACCAGCAGATCATACAGATCTATCACCAGCAGATCATACTGATCTATCACCAGCAGATCATACAGATCTATCACCAGCAGATCATACAGATCTATCACCAGCAGATCATACAGATCTATCACCAGCAGATCATACAGATCTATCACCAGCAGATCACACTGATCTATCACCAGCAGCGCTAAGAAGGCTAGGCGCTGGATAATCCTCTGCTAATATCGAATTATATTCAGCGCCTTTGTGACCAAGCAAGTGAAACGGCCTAAGCCTCAGGCCCAGGGGCGCCGAGCTAGGTGTGTGTGTGTGTGTGTGTGTGCGTGCGTGTGGGACCTCTCGGTGGGGCCCCGTCAGTCTTCTTGATGCAGCAGATTAGGCCGTCAGAGCCGCCTCGCCCCAGCAAGGCCGCGCGTCCCCCCGTGCTTATCTTCCTTTGATGAGTTCCACTTCAGACGGCGAGCGCTGACATTTGGCAGTGAGGCCTCCCGCCGCTCCCCCGGCCGCGCACAGCCAGCCGGGCCGCCGGCCGGGCCGAGCTCTCCTCCCGACCTTGGTCTGACGAGGAGGGCGGGGACAGGGATGACTGCTGGATTAGAGAGCGGCTCAAGGGGGGAGCCTCATCCATCTAACGGCCAGTCAGGGAGCTCTCACAGCCAGTGTCAGGCCAATGTCAACACGGCAAGGCTTGTTTTGGAAGCCACATAAAGTGAGGCTTTACACCAATCTTTTGAAATATGAAATACTTAACAAGCATTCTTGTTAGTATTAGGGCCACCGTAGTTTCAAGTTTTAAACAACAAAATCTCAGGGTATTTTCATGTACTGAAGTTTAGTTTGGGTTTGATTAAGTGTTAGTCTTTAACTCGTACGCTTCTGTTTGTAGCTTAATAGCTATATATGCCATGGAAAGGTTTCAGTAACAGTTGCATCCCAATCTCCCTCTCTGTATTCACTGCAGTTACACTCTTTAGATGCCATGAATAAAGAGCTCCTGCATGGGTAAGTACAGATTGGATTTCTAGTTTTGGCTGGCTGCTACCTTAACAACTTAAGGTTTAACCTATTTAACTAACTTACATATTACTGCCTTTGTGGTCAGTATTTTGGTTTAAACTTTCATCAACTTGATTTGCTGCTCTATTTGCTGTCCTTCGATCCACTTGATAAAACAATACCATTTAATGTTCTAAGAAGCCAACATGTTTTGTTTAGGCCTCAACACTTGAGTCCAAAAAACAGGGATGTATGTCTAGGGATGTCTCGGAATGAAAGCCCTTCTTGGCAGCGCAAGATTAGTTTGACTCTGAGTTAGTTATTAACTTGCACGATATATTATGAAGTATAGATCTCTAACTGTTACCTGTCCTCAAAGTGTGGTGCTACAGTCCGAGATCTGATTTAAGAAGTAATAAGGCCTGGACAGCTGGCCTACAGGAATGCTATCGATTTCCGTCCAGCAGTGCCGGATTATGGATTGTGAGGAACATTTATGAACGCGCGGGGTGCACGAAATAATACGATCGCAGCGTAATTCCCCAAATCCACCATTGATCTGTGCTTACAGGGAGAACTGCTAAACAGCTTGGGCTAGGGCCGTGTCTGTGAGCTCGGATATGGCCGGCGGGTCGTTCTCTCCCAGCAGGCCCTCGGTGTAAAGCAATGCGAACGGGGTAAGGGGGGGGGGGAGGAAGGAGCCGAGACGCGGGAACGGAAGAGGTAAGAAAAGAGAGGAGAGGAAAGCAGGTGAAGAGGGGAGCAATGGAGGCGAGAGGAGCGGATTGACTGTGCGCGCTGCAATCAGCCAGGCTTCATCATCCGCCCGCTGGCGTCTCAATCTCGCCGCTCAAGTGAAGGAGCGCTCCTCCAGGCCTAGCGCTCTGCAAAGGACGCTCCAACGGCAGATTCACTTCACACACTTTTCACCACCGTGTGAGGGAAAGCAAGGTGCGTGCCAGGGTCAGTGTCTACCAGGGGGATGTTCATGCAGACTGCTGTTGAAAACGGGGAGCATAATAACAGGGTGTGTGTGTGTGTGTGTGTGTGTGTGTGTGTGCGTGTGCAGTATGCAGTATCCATGTATATACTGTATGAAGATGAATGTAAATAACCCTCCATGGCTGAGTGCATCCGTGCAGGCTGACTTCCTGTACTGGCCCTGGGGAGTTGCTGCTACTGCTGGAAGACTGCAGCGTTTGGCCGGCGGCTGCAGCTAGCACACACACACACACACACACACACACACGGTAGATCTATGAAAGAAAGTGGGGGAAGTAAGAGACACAAAGAATGGGACCAAAAACCCATTGGGGAAAAAAGAAAAGGGAACACACTCCCAAGCACACACACACGCACGCACACGCACGCACACGCACACGCACGCACGCACACACAGCCCCAATCTCCCTCTCTCTTTGAAGGATGAAAGGGAAATGTGTTTTGGAGGAAAATCCTCCAGATAAAATGCAATATCTCTAACAACATCAGGTACAGCAACGCCAGTGTGGGGAGCGTGTCCTACTTTGCCTCGCTATCCTCATTCTCCATCTCCTTTCCCACGCCAGCGCGGCTTCCACTAAATAGACGTGTTCCAGTCAGAACTCTAATGCCGGCTAGCAGCTGAGCGGTGAGGGGGGGCCCACCTGTGGGGGTGCCGGAGAGCAGGCGGGGAGGAGCGGTCTCGGAGGCAGCGAGCGGATTGAGGAAGACCATTTAGTGATTAATAGGTGAATAGACGTCTCAATGCCGCCGGTGGCAGCCTGCTTACCCAACGCCGCTGCTGCGGAGAAGTGGGACACTGCCTCCTCCTGGCCGGCGGAGGAAGTACACGCCCGCATGCCAGCGGCAATCCCGCATGGCTATCAATCCAGAACAGTAGCCATGCTGCCAGGTGCGAGTCCCCCCCCCCCCCCCCCCCCACACACACACACACACACACACACACACACACACACACACACCCCTCTCTCTCGTCTCTAAACAGAGGCTCGATAACGACGCTGTGTTGGATCGACATGGGTGATTAAGAGATGCTGGAAAAGTCATTGGAAACACCTGTCAAACTTTTTCGCCGACCGTCTTCCGCAACGATCGGCGCGCTATCCGCGTCCCGGCACGCACTTCCGACGCACGTGCTCCATGGGGCTGCGATCAATGAGGGAGGAGGCAGCGCCAGGAAGGATCAATGGAGAGCCACACGTAGACGTGGCTTTTCCCCGCCGTCTCTACAAACATAGCTCTCTCTAGCCCACAGCCTGCATGCCTTAGATAACACAAGTTGGACAACCGTAACACAAAGCCCCCCCCCCCCCCCCCCCCCGCCCTTCCTCCTCCTCTGTTCTCTCCTTTTATTACAATGCCTCCAGGCCCCTGGCAGTGATACAGACACTATGGCAACCATTGATCTCTATAAGTTGCCCTGATGTGGGCGCTAACTACGGGTAGGTGGGGTGGGGGTGGGGGGTGGGGTGGGGGGGGTTACGGTTACCTGATGATACGAGCGGCGGACCATCTGCCGTGCAAACGTAGAGAGAACCTGCCGCTTCACGGCTGGTACTTTGCTGTAATTGCACACAATTCTGTGCCGTCAGCAAGCCTAATAGTTTGTGTGTGTGTGTGTGTGTGTGTGTGTGTGTGTGTGTGTGTGTGTGTATTTCTGCAGCCACCATGCTAGGTACAGTGGAGAGGTTTGCTGTAGGTTACCACCAGGGCGTGGCTACAGGATATGTACCACCCGTGTCAGCTACACTGTGAAGTGTAAAAAAATGACTAACAAAACAAGAAAGAAAAAAAACTAAGACAGCCAGAGTATAGAAGTTAAATAAGTAAATAACCCAATTCAATTTGGATATTCTTAAGGTTCGGACACACCGTGGCAACGGAGGGATGTTGGTGGGAGTCCCGTTGTCACCTTGGTGTGTACCACAGGGCCTTTCACACCGACCGGGGAGACGATCAAAGAGAATTAGGTATGCACATGGTGGACGGGAGGAACAAACTGCAGTTGAAAAAACTGCTTATTCTATTTCAATGGCGATAGCAAAAACTGCTAGCGACTTATGAGGGTAGCGATTCAATGCTTGGCCTCCGACATTTTTTTCACGAATAAAAAAAACCTCAGATTGTTGTTGTTCATCTTAATGTTTCCCATTCTCTTTCATGCTGAGGGGCTAGAGGTGTTTCCAGATTAGGTCACAGTCACTGTCTTGGAGGTGGTCAAAAGCGTCAGCGATGTTTTGTTGTACTAACAACTTGCTGGTCAGCATGACCTCCTGACCATCGCCTAGGGCGGCCATTTCCACAACACCACAAAAGAGGACACTTAGCACTTTACATTCTAAACTTGAATGCATGAAATGAAAAGATTATTTTATTTTCTAACCCTAACCCTATGCATGTCAATGCCATTCTCCCTGTGTTTCCATTTCTGATGATGGCACCTTTTCCTTTGCTTTACTTCCGCACAGCAGCGACAAAAAGCATGGCAGTCATCCTTTCTGCTCTCTGTGATGAATCCCTGCTCTTTCGATCTTACCGGATTTTTGTTTCGGCATACCTGCAGTTTAGCCGAAGGCTACAGGCAGATCGGGTGGCCTGTGTCTGCTGTGACCGGACATCAAGAAGCCACATGGCTAATTTGGTTATAACCAATGAAACACCAGATATTTATTCGACACCGCTTTCAAACAATAATGTGTTAGTCCACCCGAGTCCGATAGAAATACACACAGTCTATGTATGAAACAGGGATGATCTGGAAAAGGAGGACAAATGAGCATCCGGCTCATGGCCGCACCAGTTGACGGACTCAGGGTTTCAAAGCCGGACTGTCGGTCCTGACTGTGTGCGCTGCATTCAGCCAGATTTACTCATCCGCCTGATGACCACCCTACCATCACTGCAGTGTGCCTGAGGCTTCACCCGTAGCTCCTGTGCAGTGTACCCTGTGCACATAATGGGTTCCTAGCCCCATGGCAGAAGATCCATCTGTTTAGACCGAGTCCCTCTCAACAGATTCCATAGTTCTGGGCCTTTGCCTAAACCAAGGATGAGGAGGTGTGACTTTGGCCTCTGTGCTTCCTCCTCACGTTCCTCTGTTCACCCGCGGCGGCAGCAGCAGAATCAGCATTGCCCGGTGTCAGTAAGAGGACCGGACACCTTGAAGCCAGCATCCCCCCCCCCCCCCGGCCCCCCCCGTCCCGTCCCCCTGAGAACGGTAACCAAGGGCAACACCGCCACGGCTTAGGTCAGACACGGCTCTGCTGGCACACTGCCAGCGCGCACTCCGACGACTTTGGAGGAGAGATTTTTCCCACTCTTTTTCACACACACACACACACACACACACACACACACACACACACACACACACAAAAAGAGCCCAGAAAAAAGCAATTAAGCAGCCAACGCAGTCGAAATTGCTCAGTAATCCAATTAAAAGTGAAGCCCCCGCAGATAGAGGCCTCTCCCTTAATGAGGTGGAATTAGGAGTGGTAGACTGAGTATGGTTTTGACAGACTACCAGCGGAAAAACTTACCGTCCTTTGTTTCCCGTCCTGCGGGCATGTGCACAGCTAGGATGCCCACGGAAAATAAATATGTGTATTTGGAGTTATTATCGCTTGCTAATTTAGCGTAATGAAACCGCTAGCCGGCGCCGGGTGGATGAGCCTTTTTAATTTAAAACGTCGGACACGGGCCTGCATATTAATGACGTGATTTGCATAAATCATGTCACTCCACTCGGAATTCCAATTAAACCCTTGATTAATTGCTGGGCCGACCCGCTAAATAAAATCTTTTAAGTGGTTCAACAGGCTTGGAAAACACTGTTGACTCCAACACAAACACACATGCACTCTCCCTTTGCCAGACGTAAGAATTAGCGCCCCCCTTTTTTTGGAATCATTGGATATCCCCCATCTACACTGGGAGGCACGCCTGAGTGGACAGCCCGGAACACCTCCCTGAATAAAAGCACTGTAGCTGGCCAAGCTACTGTAACCACTCCACTGCCGTCTTCATTGTGGAGACTTAAAAAAGTCTATCTGCTCTGCTAGCCAAGCAGAGACCCCTCCTGGCGCACCCACACCCTGTAGAAATGAGTCATGAGTGAGTGGCTAAACATTTCTCATCAATTCATTTTCCAATCTTCGCAAATAGCATCGGCCCGCTGGCACACTGACTAAGATAAGGTCTAGGTCCAGTGTTCTGGGTAAAGAATATGGCTTCAAACATTGTTCACCAAGTAACGCCAGCACTTCCCAAAGGATTACAGTGAAAAGCCTACTCTTGCTCAGAGTTACTTAAATACAGACAACTAGAAATCTGAAATATTTTCTTATGTTCCAATTATATTCATGACGAAGTGCATAAATTAGTACAGCAAATAAAGCAACCTCAAGCAACTGCTAAGGCAATACGCTAAATTTAGCAGGCAACGTTTTGCATTAAATTGATTACTAAAGGTGTCGATGCTGATGGCAAAGAAACAAATTACTCCGAGTCACTGACACGAACAAAGAAAGACTTGAGATATCATCAAAGTACTGAAGAAAAACTTCCAGGAGCTACCACAACACTGTTCTTATATAATGCAGTTGTACGCACTCACACAAACCCACATAACAAACACAAACACCACATAACAAACACAAACACACACACACACACACACACACACACACACACACCTCGCCTCGCTCAATTTCGCCGGCAGCAGAACAAAGCGCTGGGCCGTGCTGTGGTGGCTGGGCCCTCATTATTTACCAGTGTTTTACGGGGCAGCCAGGGGGGTCAGGGAACCACTGCCATTCCTTTCTGCTCCCACCGGGCATTCAAACCCAGCCAAGCTGCAGCCAGGGGAGGAGGGTGGGGATCCTGCCCACAGAGCCAGGCCTGACAAATGGCTCTAGATCCCACCGATAGCCCCAGCCTTCTGTACTCCTTCATGCAGCTCCACTCCGTGCTGGCCTGCGTGGACGAAGGACAGCGGGACCAGTGAGTTCATGTTCGGCTTCGGGGTGGAACTTTGAATAAGTCGAGCAAACGACCATGACACGCTGCGCTATAGCCAAGGGTATCCGACGGTAACAAAGAACTGCATTGCCATAATGCGCTGCCACATTTGAAATACAGATGACAGTCTAGCAGACCAATGTCACAGTCTTAAAGTAGCCCACATCCGTTCCCCCAACCGTTGAGCTGCGCTCCCAATTATCGGAAAACTGTAACCTTTCTTTCCCTCCTGGCAACTTTACCTCAACTTCCACTCCAGACTGTTGCTGGGCAGGTCAAGGGAAAGTGTCAGGTGAAGGAGGGATTTTGGATGGGGTGAAGCCCAGGTCTGACTGTGACGGACGCGGTGTTCTCCGTCGGCCCCCGCGGTGCCGTCTCCGCTGCCTGTCACTCCCGATCAGGTCAGTGGCCCCGGCCTCTGGCAGGGTGACAGGGCGCTCATGGAGGCCACGGCCTGCTGATGAGCTAAGGCAGCCTTACACTCTGATCTGCTGTGGTTACTCCAACGTGTTCGCTCTCTCTCTCTCTCTCTCTCTCTCTCTCTCTCTCTCTCTCTCTCTCTCTCTCTCTCTCTCTCTCTCTCTCTCTCTCCCTCCCTCCCTCCCTCCCTCCCTCCCTCCCTCCCTCCCTCCCTCCCTCCCTCCCTCCCTCTCTCTCTCTCTCTCTCTCTCTCTCTCTCTCTCTCTCTCTCTCTCTCTCTCTCTCTCTCTCTCTCTCTCTCTCCCTCCCTCCCTCCCTCCCTCCCTCCCTCCCTCCCTCCCTCCCTCCCTCCCTCCCTCTCTCTCTCTCTCTCTCTCTCTCTCTCTCTCTCTCTCTCTCTCTCTCTCTCTCTCTCTCTCTCTCTCTCTCTCTCTCTCTCTCTCTCTCTCTCTCTCTCTCTCTCTCTCTCTCTCTCTCTCCCTCCCTCCCTCCCTCCCTCCCTCCCTCCCTCCCTCCCTCCCTCCCTCCCTCCCTCCCTCCGAAACTTTGGAATCCTCGATTAATATCTGCTGTGTTGGCCTATGACATCACCAGCCCGCCCTCTCCTAGGCAAACACAAACAAAGGGTTAGTAAGAGGCCAGTCGGAGAGCAGATGGTCAATGCCAGTGCTCCAGTGTTTGGGATTCCATCCGTTGGCACAGGGTGAGAAGCATAGAGAGAGAGCATCGAATTGTCCGTGCCAACGTTTATTGAGCGGTTTCCACCCCCGGTCTTTGGTACAGGTACACTTCAGGAGTGGGTTTGGGTTTGATTCAATACAGTCAGACTAACTGTTTCGAAAACTACCATCATCATTCAGCTAGCTTACGATTGTTAAGACTCTCACACGGAATCCGTTCAAGGTTTCAATATTACGATTGGCAGCGGGGTTCTTTAAACCCCCAGACATCTCACCCCCCGTCATGTCCATGAGAAAAGCCTTTCTAGTGGCGCAGGGCAATTCTCTGGGATCTTCTCACGCTTCAGCTCCCGTTGCCCTCCGCCTGTCCTCCCTTCATGATCTCTGTTGGTTTCTGAGTTCTGTTACATTTCACTCGGTAGCGTCGCCATGGCAGCCTCACACCAGCCTCTTTCTCCCGAATGATCGCTGCCTTTTCATTTCCCAGGGAGTCGACGTGAATCCCATTCTCCTCCGCTCTACGGGGTTGGAAATAGGCCCGCTGTCCTGTTCAGGATCGTAACTGCAAGGAATGGAGAGAGTTTGTGTGTGTGTGTGTGTGTGTGTTGGCAGGAAGAGGCTCAGGTGATCATTTCCTTGGAACTGCATCAAACCACTAAAAGAGGCGAGGGATCTTGCAGAGGCCAGAGCAATTGTGGGAAACAGGAAATCCTCAGTGAAGTCAGGAGTTTGGGGAACGTCAAATCAATGCGGTAAGTAGCGTGAGTCGACTCCTCATGGCGGGGAGGATATGGGGAGGGCTAGAACTAGAGACCAGGGCTGAAGAGAGGAGCGGAGAGGTTCTTTGAAGGAAACAGAAAGCCTGTGCTGTTCTTGGAGGCCAGGTGCACTTTAGTTTGTGCTTCTAGCAGCCTGGCCCCGGATTCGTTCATTTCCATATATATTTATGTGCGTTTTCTTTGTGTGCAAGCGCACACATGTATTTATGCGACCATGGGGGTCTCCGTGAAAGGCACAGCCTTGAGCCTGTTGCTCTGCTGGCCCTGACAGCCTTCCTCTGGAGTGGAGGAGACAGACACAGGGACACAGAGAGGGAGAAAGGGGAGAGGCGGGGAGGAGGATTTCCAGGCTTGGCAAATTGTAAATGAGATTTGCCAACCCTCCCCTGGGCGCCACATCCATTCTGGGACCCTTCATCCCTGGGACGTCTCGTGGCTCTCTGTCTCGGGGTAAATCTGCAGCGTGGCCTCTCTCACACGGGCAGAAAAGACACCCTGGAGCTGCCGCTGACCAGCTCACCATTGGCAGCGTCTCTAGCGCCGTTTTTCACGGATTCACCATCGTGGGTTTCGATGAAAGCCGGTAGATTTGCGCTCAGTTCGATCAGTTTGCTCTTCCCTCTCCTCCCTTTATGAAAAGCGCTCTGATACACTTGTCACCTACCCTTAAGACATTTCCATTAGGCACCAGACCTCGGTGTGTCGAAGAACCTAACCAACCCCAAGAGCCCCAGTCAGGCACCGAGGCTGCATCGGATCGAACATTCCCCTGGGTGCTAAAAATAGGCCCATTCACAAAGCTGCCATGGGAGGAGGAGGTTTCCCGGATTACGGGCGGCACAAGGCCTTGTCCTCGATGAACTCCCAATCGCTGTCCTGATGGGATTTAGCACGGTCAAGTCCTCTGCGTCAGTGAGCCAATCGTTGTCCTGATGGGATTTAGCATGGTCAAGTCCTCTGCGTCAGTGAGCCAATCGCTGCGTCGCCATCTTTTTCTCTCTTTGGCTCTCGTTCTGGGTTTCTTCTTTGTCTCTGGCCCTCCGTCCCTCCCGTTTCCTGTATCTCTATTTGTCTCTCAAAGACTGTCATTGTGAACATTTCCCAACTCCCTTGCTCTGTAGAAGCTGTGTGGGGAGAAGAGAGAGAGAGAGAGAGAGAGAGAGAGAGAGAGAGAGAGAGAGAGAGAGAGAGAGAGAGAGTGTGTGTGTGTGTGTGTGTGCAGGGGGGCTGGAAGAGATTGTCCTTTACTTGAGAGAGAAAGTGGGTGGTGGCATTCCCAGAAACAGCTTTGGCCTGGAGCCAAACAAAACACTGGAGTCAATGAAAGCAGGACTGGGATCAGAAGACAATCTGGATTAGTAAAGAGGAAAAAGCACTGCTGACAAGGCTCCCATTCCATAGGCAGAAAGTAGGTGTGTGTGTGTGTGTGTGTGTGTGTGTGTGTTCAAATATTCAATTTTCAAATAACTCTTAAACTAACAATTATAGTACAATAGCAGGATAGTTTGTGCAACGTCAACTATTAGAGCGAAAGGCTAGTTCTTCCTAACTCTGGGGTGACACGTGTTCTACGTTTGCTACTTACTGTAATCATTGCTGTGATTCCATAAAACATCCCATAATTTATTTATTTTTTCTACTGTAGTCCCTCTCACAATGCGCTTCTCTCAATGTACTGTACACTGTCTGGTGGGGCAGAGGCAGCTTCTCTCAATGCACTGTACACTGTCTGGTGGGGCAGAGGCAGCTTCTCTCAATGTACTGTACACTGTCTGGTGGGGCAGAGGCAGCTTCTCTCAATGTACTGTACACTGTCTGGTGGGGCAGAGGCAGCTTGCTTCTTCTACCCCGAACCCGCCCACGCTTGATACCATCTTCACATTTCGAGGTATGGTCCGAGAAGTCCGTTGAACTGCCGTAGAAATGTACGATGCTGCCAGTCATTACGGAACACAGCCTTCAGGTAACCTTTCCTGGAGAGCCGTTTTTTGCTCTTTGTGAGAGACACAGAGGAGAGAGAGGAGAGAGAGGCCGATCTGAAAGATGTCCAGTGGGCTCATAGGAGCCGTGTGAGAGTCTCAGTGCACCTCATCTGACTCTGAAATGACAAGACGTCCTTTTCCTCCACAGTACACGCCTGGAAGGCCTGTTAACGGTTTCAAATGAGCTCTGCGTTCCGAAGGGAGCGGTAAATTGTTGGACAGAGGATCAAACATTTATGGCACCGTTTAGAAATCTGGAGGCTGCACAAACAGCTGGGACAATAGACCGCAAATGAGCTTATCTGAAAAAAGCATTCTCGCTTAAACTATTAAAGATAGAACAAACAATCAAGTTGATTTATTTAATTGAGCTAATTATTTGGACATTCATTTGAGCTCTTAGAGTGCTTACCTAGCTCAGAGCTGGACTCCGTGGAGAAAGCATTCGTGACACGGAAATGAATGTCAAAGCTGTAAAGACTCTTCTCAGGATTATTGTCAACGGCATAATGTCGGGAAAAGCATGGCGTGAACTCAAATATTTCAAGCATATTACGCCTTCAGATACCATTCAATCGTATGATAAGCGGGGGATTAACGCCAGCCAAATAATCAGTCAATTAACATTCATTCACTTGTCACAGCGTCCCGTTCACAGGACTACAACACGCAGTAATAAACAGTTACTCCAAGGCGCATGCACACAGCCACAGTCAGCAATTGTCGAGTAATGACACCCTCAATTATGGCCTAATTACTCTGCCTGGAAAGTGACCACGGCACAATTCTCTCTCCGGAGCTTGGAAACTCGAAGCTCCGGCAAACACAGCACGACGTCCATTTCCCCTTTTATCTCCCGAGCAGAAGGGCCGTCGACAACATTAACATGATCCCCCGGACTAAGTGGGCATCTTCTGGCTCTCTCCGTAGTGCTAATGAGCAGGTCAGAGAGGTGGGCCTGCCACAGCTCAAATGCTGCTCACACAGCCTAACGGAGTGTGAATATACATATAGATAAATATTAATATATATATATAGAAGGTCCTTGGGTAAGCTAATGGATGTGTTTTCACCTATTATGGGAGACTGGAGCGCCTGATTATTTCTTTGTTTATGCTAGGTATGTATTACTGCCTCCATGTGTGTGTGTGTGTGTTTGAGAGAGAGAGAGAGAGAGAGAGAGAGAGAGAGAGAGAGAGAAAGAGAGAGAGAGAGCGAGAGAGAGAGAGAGAAACAATGGTTGCAAATCTGGCTTGGAGTATAGCATGGTGACTGCAGAGATGCATACATTTCAGGACTTTTCAGAAGAGACAACGTTATGTGAGAACGAATGGGAATGAAGCAGACAGAGCCGTTATTACGGAGAACGAATAGAAACCAAACGTTGTGATGGTGCAAACTCTGCCTCTGCCTGTCCATGCAAACAATGCCTGTTCGTCTGAGGCCAAGTTGCAACCAGGTGAAGGTCACCATTTTGTTCACTGAAGTTGTGGTGAATAAATTGGGGGGAAAAAGCACAGATTCATTGTCAAATAAAAAGTTTCCACATTATTTCTCTGAAAACTGAATAAGAACTTTACCTCCATGTGAATGTGACGTATTGTTTATGACATAAGAACCTATTCAATCACAGACTAACCCCACACATAAACGCAAAGCTTTGTTTTTATTGAAGTACAGCTCTTTCTATGGCACACACTGTAAACTCAGTTTTTATTAGTTTAAGCCCTGAAGCCAAAAGGGTTTATCTAACAACTGTGTTCCGTTAGGTGAAATACGAAACTATCTTTGGAGTATCTTGGGAATTAATGGATATGAAAGTTTTCATCCTAGCATACATTTTCTTTTTTTTTATTTTGTAATAATCATGTGGTTATTGCTTGCTATTTCCTCGTACCACATTTTCTCTGAACACTAGAAAATGCTGAGGCATACATCACTTGATTATAACTAATCTAATGAAATGGAATAAAGACAGATTTCTGAAGGGAGAAGTCACTGCTAAACACCACAGGATCTGGAACTGCAGCAGACAGAATCAAGCCCCCAGTCCCAAGGGAGGCCTTCAGGTTGGCCTCACAAACCTGACTGGGCCTACCTCACAAACCTGACTGGGCCTACAGTCAGAAATGACTATGAAAAGAATGAGAATAGGCATTTTTTGGTTTAAGGACCAGATGTAGTAGTAACAACAGTAACCCAAGCCCTAACCCTAATAGAAAAATACCTAGATAGCTCACTAAATGAAGATCTTCAAACAGTGGTTTAAGTCCCTGTTTGGGCCTGGAAAACATTCTAATTCTTCTAACCCTAGCCCTAGCCCTAATCCCTAATCCCTGATTCCTTGCCCTAGTAGCTAAACACTAATTATCACAACCTGGACTGCAATGGCGAGGAAGTTTGCTCTGGCATATGCCAATGTACATATGGCGGATTGAGAGTGTCTTCCTCAAATGCTGCAAGATTCCATCTTTGTATGTCCATGACCTGGAGTTGGATTTTAAGTAGTTTAACGTTTTGAGCGGATAACATAATCAGACCACTGTGAAATATAACTTACTTAGTTGTTGGAGACTGAAATTTAAATTTTGAGGTGGGAGGATGGGAGGGGTAGTCTGGGGACTAGAGTGTACTTCAAACCAACTGATACCCACGCCTTGTTACCCAAAAAAAGTGATGCTAAACACACTTACAGGAGGAGTGTAAAATCCCAACTGATAAGGTTTAGTAGAATATGTACAAGGCCTGAGGATGTCGAGTTGGCTCTCAGATCCAGGGCTTACAGCAGCTAACATGTCTTCTATCGCTCCATCAAAGCTGCACAAACCTTACAACAGGTTGAAAGACATGGCAGAGTGAATCAAGGTGAAGATATTGTTCCTTTTGTGTCTACCTTCTCCTCGGCTTCATGCCAATGGAATTCCACGGTTAAAAAAAAAAAATGCAGGACGTTGTTGAGCCTTTGTCAAATTAAAACAATTATATCAGCTTTTAAAGGGAATGAAAGTGGGAAAGATTTGTTGGTTCATGCTTCATTGAATAGTGGAAAACTACAGAGTGATGCACATTTCAGATCGATAAAGTATATCATCGATGAACATATGAATTTGAGTACTCTGGTACTCTGGCAAATTTTCCAGCTGGGATCATCAAATCTAGTTTATGTAATTAAATGTAAACGTTGTAATAAACTGTATATTGGACAGAGAAAGAAAAGACTGTTGCGACGTTTAAAACAACATATGTACTATATCAATTGGCCAGATGCAACAACAGAATTGTACTTGCATCTTCATAGCCATGGAGAGAGAAAGTTTGACTATTTCGGGACTTGAGTCGGGGATGGGGTGATCAAAAGCTCAACGATTTGCCACAGAGAGATGTTGGATGAAAACATTTAAAGCTACTTTACCAAATGGTCTAAATTAAGTTGAAAACATTTCTAGGATCATGAGAGGCAGATATTTTTAGTGATTCTGAAGTTGGGAGCATACGCTAACGTTGCTATTCGGTATGTGTGATTTGTGTGTAAGTATGTCGGACCGTATTGCATGCACTTATTTTCTTGTTATTGGATGGCACCTATTGAAGCACTTGTACGAATTCTAATTTTGGCGGACGGTCTTTCCTAGAAATATGAGTGGAATGAATATCTTAGGCCTCTAGATGCTTTTGTGAGCTAGTTGAATAACCCAAACCCTTTTCCAGAGACTCAATGTCAATGAAGGTGATACATCTTAACTCCAGTCTAGCATCGATGGTTTACTGGATTTTGGAGTTAATAATTTATGTTGAGGAGGGGGGTGGGCAGGACTTAAACCTATATGCCTGTGCTCTCTGCCTGGCCTAGTGGACAACATAAAACTCTTGGGTGGGGGGATGGGGACAGGGGGAGGGATTTTTACAGGGTACAAGCAAGACACAGTGGGGCGCGTTGTGGAATTGCTGGTCCGTTTGGACTGCCGGGGTCAGAGGAGGAGGGGGGAGGGAGGGGGGGGGGATTAGCAGCCTGACAGTGATCCCATCAAAGCGGCGTCTCACCAGCCCCCTGTCTGAAGCGCTGAGCGTGCCCTGATCCCTTCCGCCAGCCTCTCCTCAGTCCCGGGCTCCTAAGGCCTGCTGACAGCGGGGCTGTTTCAGGGCAGGAATCAACGCCTCGGACAAGGCTCCCGTGGCCAAGGACCCCAGGCCATCACTCTCCATTAGAGATGATAGGGAAACGCTAAACGGAGGCCACTTTGCCACTTTACCACAGAAAGCCACCTTATAGTCGCCACGCCAGGGAGAAACAGATGAGGGATAAATGTGTTGTGACAGCCGCTAATAAGGGCTGCAGTGATCTGCCAGTTGGAGTGTGTGCACGCATGCCTGTGCCTGGGTGTGTGTGCACTCGTTTCTGTCCATGATGCGTGTGTGTGTCTCTCTGTGTGTGTGTGTGTGTGTGTGTGTGTGTGTGTGTGTGTGTGTGTGTGTGTGTGTGTGTGTGTGTGTGTGTGTGTGTGTGTGTACTCGTTTCTGTCCATGATGCGTGTGTGTGTGTGTCCGTGCGTGCATGCTGTTGTCTATGTGGCAGGCTTGCTTGTGTATGTTCTGGCCAAGTAAAATAAAATAAAACCAGATAAAAAAGCCAGAAATAGACCCGAAATAAATGAAGTCGGAAGGAAGAGAGGCTGGGTTTTGACAATTGACAGTTTGGATCTCCACAGCAGAGATTGTTTCCTCTGGCTCCTCTCGTGTCAGAGTTAATAAAGTGTACATATTACTATAATAGCAATGTCACAGCCTACAAACACAACCAACCAGAGAACTGGGATGCACTTCCAAAAATACCCCAAACCCTTAGTTGATAGGAAAACATTCTAGTGCATTTAGATACCATTAGCATGACAGTACTAACAAAGCATAGCTTTATATGGTTGTCCATACCAGGGTGGTGTTATGGCAGTGAGGCTAATGAGTCATGCCCTTTGACCTCTTAAGTAATGATGATCTGGTCCTAATCCGGTGGATCGTGGACTGAAGCTCGACACAGGCTTGCAGACCAGCAGCTAATCCAATTACCTTCCTGCACTGCCATACCGTGGGTAATGCTAGTACAAATGCACCGCCTTTAAGTGAACGAATGTATGCATCCTATCTACTAAAGATAAGAACAATTATGACCAACACTTTTTGTTATAATTTCACTACTTTATTATGCAAAAAGTGTGTGACGATGAAGAATTGTCACGTAAACGTCTTTGAGCGTGAAGGTGGTTTAAGTCTGCATCTTGTCCAGTCTATACTCATGTGACCCCTGCACAAGTGAAATGAAGACCTCAGCACTCAGACAGAGGCGACACGATCCTGCTTCTCTCCTTTCATCTCCAATTGGGTTGACCGAGGAGCCCGTTTTGTCATGGAACATAACAGTAATGGCCCGCTTATATTAGACTCATATTTTTTTCTGTATTTATCCTGAACTTTTTACTTTAGAAATGCTTTCCCTCCCGTAGTACGTCTGATTAATTGGTTGGAATACAGAAGCCAACACTCACCAAAAAATCCTGTTTTATTTCCATTACTCAGCTCAATGTACACGGAGGAACAACCTGATATACGGTGCAGGGGTGCATGAAGCGATCATTTAAACGGAGTGCGGAGCCTGTGATCAAGCCCGCTGGCCTATTGATTACCCGGGGGCTGGAGGACACCCGTGGGGCGGCCAGTTCACATCCGGAGGAGGTCTGCTGGAGGATCGATGGCATGCAGGGACGCTATTAGGCTGCAGCGGGCAGGCAGGCCAGACTTCAAAAGGATGTGTGGGAGGGGAAATACCAGCAGGTAATTACCAGCCTCTGGTAGGTAATCTGGGACTGCAGGAAGAGGGGGGGGGGGGGGGCAACGGGGGAGTCGATCCGAGTTTACCTCGTCTAGCCACACTGCTGGCTGGCCAGAAGGACAGAAAAGAAAGCCTGCCCTTTGGTATCCATGGAAATCAAAACACGCATTCAATATTTGAAACATTGGAAAAAAAATAAAAATGTAAAAAATAAAATAAAAAAAAGCACGCCTTCACAGTATCAGCCCAACTGATGCCTGGCCGTGTGACCAGCCCTACTTTGCAGCTTCACCTCACCACCCGGAGGCTAGAGTGTGACTGCGTGACAGTCAGGCGTCAGAGGGCAGCGCGGTCCTATAGCCTTTCTGTTGCGGCTACATCTCCTAGCCACCCAGGTGAGAGGCCATCTGCTTTCCTGCTCTTCTAGAGGTCAGGATTGAGATGCCAAAGGCAGTCGGTTCATTATGGTCCCTGAAGACGCCATCTGGATGACAAGTCAGCAAAGTGAAAGCGCTTCACCACAGATGTTATACGGAACGATTAAGTTATAAAATTGCGAATTAGCAAAGCTTCTTCTTGCCTCTGCTTCGCTACTGTTTGCTTTGAAATGCACACGCCACGTCCGTGGGGGGAATTTTATATGATTAGCAGGCTTTGTTCCAGAATTATGCTTTTTCAGTCGTATAATCAAAAACAACCAAAATAATAATGGGAACCAATTCCTTCCACGCCTAGAAGCTTTACATTCCCAAAAGAATTTCTTATAATGAAAATAAACCACTAATTAAGCAATGTTCTGAATATTCCACCTCTTATTTGTTTGAATAGGAAACTCAATTAACCCCGTCTATGGAAACAGATACACATACATATCATGCTCCACAAAGTGAGGCTTGTTTCCTTCAAATGGCCAACTCAGCTCTCCCCTACGTGAGACTTTTAGCCGTTGTGCTTACCAGCCTTTCTGACTCCGGTTGCTGTAAATGGGTTAAAGGTCACTAGACTGTTATGACACCAATTAAAGCGATATTCCAAATCAGCTGCATACCTCAGCAAAGCATGGGGCCCAACTGGTCCGCCTGACTTCAACAAAGATGGCCGGCTGTAATGAGACCAAGCCTCCGCCACCGCCAACAGCAACGCTGGGGAAGGACGGTGCTGAATTTAAACCCTTTGAGCTGGCCAAGAGTTTATCTTTAATGTCCTCCTCACTAATAACCAGCTAGCCATGGGGTTAGGATTAGGGTGAAGGTGTGGGTGAGCAGCCAGGGTCGAGGGGCAGAAGGTTATGCTATAGATGGATTCAAAGACGTGCTGAGAAAGCCTTTTCCTGAGGCCAATTAAGCTGTGCCAGGGCTGTGTTAGCCTCATTAGACGAAATAACCTTCTTACTGCAACAGGTAAGTCCTGATGTCACCATTGGACGTTTGGTCTGTGGCAGTGGGCATGATAGGCCTAAAGCCATAGAGTAGTTCAAGAAAAAGATGCTGACTGATATCTGGACATATTGGGCCTTCACCACTAAGAACTTGATGAGAGTTTTTGTTCATAACCTTCCTCTGACGGCTCAAGCTTTAGAGTGTTTTTCCTCAGTACTTGTGCTGTTGTTTCTTCAACACAAGGAAATACATTTTGAGTTAAAAATTCTTACTTGGAGCGGGCTGGCAAAAGACACTGCAACCCTTAGCCTTTTAACACAGTATACTGCGTGAAAGTGTAATTCCAAGGGAGAAATAATATCCGCACATGTTTAGGGACGGAACTACTCTACTAATCAACCACTAAACAAAAACGGTATTCCCTGCAGCACAGCTACAGATCAAGCCGCCACGGAAAGATGAACCAGATAATGTGTTCAGGAAACACAGTCTTAAGCACAGAGCTAGTATATCGTGTACATGGCCTCTGAGCAGTAGTAAGGTGATGGGTCAGCACCTTCTAACCTCCCCTTGATGCATCGCTAATAAACATAGAGGCAGTCCGGAGGAGCTGCCCCGCTCAACATGGACCCCAACACGAGTCCACTTCCACGGATGACAACTTGATGAATAAACTCTCCCAAGGAATCGATAGCAGCGAGGCCCGCGAGAGAGGCACACATCCTGGGGCGGCCCAGCGTAAATTGCTGCGCCACGGTGGTTGTCTCATCTCCTGAGTGTGAACACACACACGCACGCACACACACACACACACACACACACACACACACACACACACACACACACACACACACACACACACACACACACACACACACACACACACACACACACACACACACACACACACCGAGCGGGCCAGGACAGCGGTGCCGTGACGAGTGGTGTCCTCAAGGCCACTTACTTTGAAGCAGTGAACAAATGCCAGTGCTGCTTTGGAGAGAGGAATCGGGTGCCTCCCATCCAGGGCCTGTCTCTCTAAAGACAGGGCCCATGATGCAGCCATTACCAGCCACAGTGGAAACCCCTAAGGAGCCTTCGGCTCCACAACCATGCACACATTCAGAGGTGGCAAAAGCTGCAAACAGCCAAGCCTTGAACTAGATATGGCTCAAATACTGTCTGTTCGTTCATTTCACAAACTGTAGCCTTGCTAACCATTATTGTGAATCATGGATTCACGTGTGTAGACCTGTTATAATTATATACAGTATATACTACTAGTATAGTAAATATATACTCTATGGATTTACTTATACTCCTACATTCAATGATCCTAGTGGAACGTCGTGCCATGTGCTTCTAAGAACACCTTGAACTGCGTGGATAAGCCAAACAGCTGCATGGCATTCATACGCATACAGACTTAAATAAAAACCACCCGCAGAACTCCAGACCAATAGAAAAGCTTACCCCACCACAAGAGCCTCCGTCGCTGCCAATGGCAGTCGAGTGCCCGGTGGGGACAGGAAAAAAAAAACACCAAAGCGATGGTTCGCAAACAACGCCTTCGCCGTCTCCTGGCCACTCTGACCGATAAAGCCCGGATGGGTGGAGAATCCCCTGAAAAGCTGTCCGTGCCGGTCGGGCCTATGGCCAGGGGGATTTTAGTACGGCGGCGGACTCTCTATGGGGCCGCCTGCGCCGTAGCTCCTCTGCTAGGAGGCTGCTGCTGCTGCTGCTGCTGCTGCCTCTCGGAATGATTGATGTGGAGACAGAGGGGTCCGGGCGCCTGTCAGCCTGTCGCGATTGACATCTGCTAGATGGAGAGGATTCGGCTGTCACTCCGGATGCTGGAGGAGGCCACAAAGAAGCAGGTGTGTGTGTGTGTGTGTGTGTGTGGGGGGGGGGGAGGGGGGGTACTTCAGCACCAGCACACTCACAGATGAAGAGGGAGCCCCTACCCGTCCTGTCAAGAATTAGGTCTGGGAGCAAATTGATCTGAAATGTAGACAGTACCATGGAGAGGGGGGCGGGGTGCGGGGGGGGGGGGGGGGTTGCAGCGTGTTTTTGTTGTTGTCATAGCAGTGCGGGACCCAACCTGTGACTTCCTGTGAAACCACACACGAGAAACGACACTCTTTCACTTTGTTTTAGCTCTGTGCTACACATGGCTTGGACCCTTTCTGACAGCAACGCATGACTGGTACTCTGGAACCAGGGTCGCGTCCGTGGAGTGAAACCGTACAGCAACAGCACGCCTAGAGCTTTCAGTGACCAACGCATGGAGACGGACGAGCTTTTCAGCCGTGAACAACACACGCCGGGGCGATGAGGGAAAATCCGGTGCATTACCTGGCAATTGTGCACTCAAGACATGCTCTCAACAGACGTCATCATCTTCCCTGTCCCCACACCTACTTAATGTACGTGCGTGCACACACACACACACACAGACACACAGACACACAGACACACAGACACACACACACAGACACACACAGACACACACAGACACACACAGACACACACAGACACACACAGACACACACAGACACACACAGACACAGACACACACACACACAGGCTTACTTTTGGGTCGTTCCTCTGGTCGGCTGGCTTTGGATCAGGGCTGTGAGTGGCAGCAGCAGCGGCTGTGGTCGAGGGCATGAAGCTGTCATCCTCCTGGCCGTCGCCCAGCTCACTGGCCGGACGCGCCCCCGCCACAGGGGGGGAGAGGGGGACGGGCTCTATCTGCTGCTGGACGCCACTCTGGACCTCCATCTTCCCCTGCTGCCATGGGGAGCACGACGACAGGAGGGGGGGGGGGGGGGGGGGGGGGGCAGGAAAGTAAACAAGGGGTAGGGGTGTTGGAGAAAATGTTTGTGAACAGGAACATGGTGCAGACCGGTGCATACAAGCCTAGTGGCGTTTATGCTTACTGCCATGTGCGCATACACACACACTCTGCAGTGGAAATCAAAAGCAAACTCTAACTCGGGGAATAATCAAACTGCGTCTAAAAATAAAACCAAGGACAACCGCAGCCAAGGCCTGCCACGCAGCAGCACAAGCAAAATAGTCTGTAACTGTGACACTATAAAGAAATGCAATCCACAAGGCCTGACACACGACTTCAAAAAGCCTGATCTGAAGGCAGTTTGGATGAGTGGCTAAACTGTTGGGAGTCATGCCTCACAGCTGAGCTGGGCTAATTTGGTCACTGCAAGTTTTATGGCATCATCATATTATTAGTGCAGGTGTGCCTTACAGTTACGCACAGCCCTCAGTGGGCAAGGGCAGGTCTCGAGGACATACATGACTTGCATTCATCACAAGGCATTCTGGGACTACTGAGCTACTGTAATTGTCTTCTCTCGAGTCTCCCTAATAGGGTCGTTAGACAACTGTAGCTCGGTCAGAATGCTGCTGCTAGACTTCTGACAGTAAAAAAAACAAAACATCGCCCCCATTGTAAGATCACTGAGGCGGATTCATTGACTTTAAAATACTGATGCTTCACCTAAGGGTCAATAAATAGTCTAGGGCCAAAACGCTTACCAACCAGGTCATTTGGGATAGGTCTGCTAACTCACAGGGTTTAAAAAAGAAGCAGGTTTGGCAACAATGCCACAAACAGCTGGAACCAACTTCCTGAAGATCTGAGACTTGCTCCAAGCCTGACAACTTTGAAATTCAGATTAAAAACATAGATGTCTTTGATTGCTTTTTGCTTTATAATTGTGCAAGAATACTTTTTAGCCATTTTTATTTTTCATATCTCTTCTATTATTGCTGTTATTATATTTATTCCTTGCGTTGTATGTGCCTGTTTGCTTCATTTCAAGCACTATGTATTGCCTATGTGTTCGAAATGTCCTATAAAACATATTTGCCTTGCCGAAAGAAGAACAGAGGAGCCTGAAACCCAAGTTACTTAAACTATACACTATTCTAAACTACTTGACACATTTCATGAACCTGGCCTTTTACATTTACATTTCATGTAAATACCAAGTCACGTGACGAACCCCAAATTGCCTAGTGACTCAACAAACCCGAATTGCAGAAAACAAATTAAATATTTCCCATTTTGAACTTTGTTATCTCCATGAGCCCATTATATCTTATATTTGCGCAGGAACAATGACCGGATAGCATGTACAGCTTCGGAATACTTACAATTAATAAAGATATATAGAATAATATGTTATCTATAGTTATATTCGAAGTTGTTATTGAGGTGCAGCTATCCGTCCCTACCTGCATTGAATCAAGTAACATACGCTACATGTCAGCTGATCTAGTCCTATTCAAGCCTCTGTCAAACATTTAATATTGAACAGAAAGGTGCTTTGTTTGGCGCTTATTGCACGACAGGTTACCACGTATTACCGAGTAGGCTACAGCCTACTCGTCGAATCAGAAACAATTGGCTTTAGAATGCCGAAATACCTGACAGTGACTTCTTCGCTCCACGTTATGTCAGTATCATATCAAAGAGGAAGATGCCAGAGTGTAACTTGGATTACATCTCTGTTGCATTGACGCAGAAAGCCAGACATGTCGGGAACTAAATAACGAGTCAGTTACCACTAAAGGGAAGTTATTCCGTTAAAATTAGTCGAAGCTAAATACTATTTGCCTACGTTGACGAAGCGGGACTATGTAACCGCGCAAACGGCTGGTTGTCACCGAGGCGCGTCCCCGCGAGCTGTCACAAATCCTCCTCTGTACCACGGTTAGACCAACCTTGTGTCAAACGGCTCGGGTTCCTATAAAGTCAGCGCGCTCATGGAGGGAGGGACCGAGCAGACTGGGTGACCAACTAAAACATGTCAAGTCAGTAAGTCAATAATGTTTTCTCGTGATACCATTTGTTTGTGATAACTAACTAAACTGTGTCCCCAACACAATAGTGTGAATGCAGGTACGCTGTTAGATTTTCATTTTTAGGAATCATGGTGCCAAACAGGCCCATTGCCAATCAAGAGAATCCTATATTGTCTATCTAGTGAGTACGTGCCTGTAGGGAAAAAAAACAGAAAGAATAAAAAAGTAAGCTTTATATCATTATCAAGGATCGTATAGTCCACATTTTGCAAGAAACACTCTCCTAGGCCTACTGTGTAAAGACAGAAGTGCAAATGAATAAGGCCTAAAATGAGCCACCAGGTGGCAACACAAACTTTCCCAAAACAAGGGCTTATAAAGTTGACCAACTGATTGCCCTTGTATATTTCTTCTGGACGATTCTATCTATAAATGACAAATAAAAATCCTTCTTTAGTGGAACTGTGCCCATTCATGAGGCTCAGATAAATGCAGATGCATTAGATAAATGCAATGTTGAGTTTTTTTTGCAGTTTGAATTAATGCCTTAATGTATCCATCTACAATCACAGTAAATTGTCCACAACATGCTGCAGGTTTATTTTATTGTCAATTACTTACTATACACATCATGCTAACAGTTGCTTAAAGCTGTATTTACCCTCAAGACCAGGCTCTCCTACCGTCTGTTAGAGCAGGCGTGGTGGCATGTGGCAGGCATCGTGTGGGCGCTGGCAGTGCCATGCCTGCTGCTGCGCCTCCCAAGAGCAACACACTGATGCACCGTCTAATCCAAGCAGAAGGGAGGCCGCCCAAACCAACAACTGCTCCGACATTTGGGCCATCGTCTGTGTTGACAGAGTTAAACCTGCCAAGACGGAGACATGCAGGATCCTAATAGCTCCCGAGACTGGTCCCTGCTGTACGCCTCGGTTGGTTAGCCCCCGCCAGGTTCTGTTTGAACCAACCGGGAGACGTAGGCCTCCCCCTGTCGGCCCCCGGCAGATGTTTTCTGGGCATTGTTGTTCTGCTCGGCCCCTAATTGTTTTCTTTACGGCTCGGCCAGCGGGCTGAGATGCCAGCGAGGGTCTGGGGATGCTGGGTATGTCTGTTTGGGCTTGGCAGTTCCACCGTGCCGGGTGTCCAGCATTTTCCCCCATGCTATCCATGTGGTCTGGGTAGAAAATAAACAGCGTGAAGGACAAGGATACTGAATAAGGAAGGGATACGTCTACATAACGAATCAGTCACACAGAGTCTCTCGTATGCGATTGGAATGACAATTCAGTATGACAATACATGGTTTGGGGTAATGGTGCTATTTTTGTTGTGGCTGTATTTTACAAATTACTCAGTCTGATGCTACTTAGTCATACGATACTCATTTTCCATGTCTTGGGAGCGAACGGTGTAGATCACGCTGCTGTCTGGTTTTCCAATGATTGTGTTCGCCATTGGACCATATATCCATGCTGCAAAGTAGGGCTGCCTACTTTGTTTCACAAGCCCTTAACAGTCGGTTAAGGTAATGAACGCCTGGCCTCCACCTGTGTCTGCCATTAGCCTGTGATATTGGAAATGGTTTCAATTAGCACACAGTGTGACCAGGACCCTATTAGAGAGATGTCAGGTTCCAAGCACATGCAGCCTCCAGTGCCTACAAAAGACCACTAGAGGGCATCTTCACACTTCATACCGCAATCTCTCCAGCCTTGCAGACATCGTGTTCTCTGTTTTGGAGCTCTGAGTGTATTACAAGTAGCCTAAAGAGCAGCTAATGAGATTAAAGATACAAGCTATTTACATAGGTAGTTTGGACCAAGGCTTGGCAGTTTCCTCTTAGTTTAAAGAAGGACGTGTTGTCAATATTTTATCATTTTATTTTCAAATGTCTTTAGAACATCTGTCGGTTACTGTAAAGCGAAGATCCATATTGTATACCATGGATATTCTAAGCCTTGTGTCCAGGGGGACTTAGTTTGTCATAGCAAAATGAATTGATGTTTTGAGTGAACACTAATAGCAGGGTTGGTCTTCTAGCCAAAAGGTTGTTCAACTTTCTTCCACTAGAGAGAGTGCAAGCTCAACGCACAGTTTTGGTTGGAGAGAAGCGTTTGTTCTTAGCCTGCTGTAGGTCACAGTCCACAAATACTGCACAGGTCTCAATACAAGCTAACCAGAGAGAGATACAATCCAACATTTTGTCAAAAACCGATGGAAGTAAAATGATAAGTGACAAGTAATAAGTAATATTTTTCCATCTCGGTGGCGTCCTCTAGATAGAGGAGTGTCTTTGTAGAATTATGAATAACGCATAAAAGAAAAAATGTGGCTTCCCCCTTATGGAACATGAATGCTATAGTGATCGTATTAATACCACGGCATTGGCAGACCCGTCGTGTTTCCTCTGTAAAGAGGAGAAGGCCTGGGCACATACCACCGCCTCACCCCCATTCCACCCGCCCCGACTCTCCTGGCATCCCCCTGATCAAAACCGACGCACACATTCTACATCTCATATCACCCCGAGTGCCAAGCGTTAAGACATGGTAGCTTACCGCCCTGGCAAGGACCGGCGTTTGTGTGTGTGTGTGTGTGTGTGTGTATGTGTGTGTGTGTTTGTGTTTGGAGTGGTAGGCCTTTGGCTTTTTCCCAGAGTGTGCAGAGACACCTGAGTGAACACAGGAAGTGCCCCGCGCTTCACTCACAAATTAAAGAGATGGCTCTCAGCTCTTATCCACGACACTACTCTGGTCTGGTTTTGGAGCCTAGCTCTAAGAACTGGGTCTGAGGGCTATGTCCCTGGCTGTGAAATAGTGTGTACTGTATGTACTATGCTGGCTAGAATATAAGAAGGGATGGGAGTTGGTTCTCAGTCACAGAGTTGGTATTGCCCATGACGATAGGACTTTGAAGCCCTTGTCCTGAACAACCCGTTCAGGACAAGGGCTCGCCCCCTCGCCGGAAGTGAGTAATGTCAGTTAAAGCCATAGTTTGAGTCAGACCCCGCACCCATTGGTGTCAGTGACAGATCAGTGATACAGGCAAAGTTCAGCTCACACACAGCCATTCCACACCATCACCAAAATACAGCTGCTGCTGCTACTGCTGCCGCTTCATCCAAGCAACCGACACGTCTGACTCAGAACACAATGCCACCAAACATCTTAGTCACTGAACACTCCATGTCATCTTCATGGGATGAACGGAAAACACAGTGGTAGCAAATGGCATTCAGAAAGTAACGCCAATCCCGTATGGTAGCTGTTGTTAAATCTTTAAATTAAATCACAGGTGTATTGTTCTAATATTTGGAACAGATGTACTCAGTGAAATGCAGCACAGTGTGTTCCATGAAAGCGGCATTGTTGGAAATAAAAAGGAGGACAAAAGATCTGCGCCTGCTGATATACCATGTGTCAGTGTGTGTGTGTGTGTGTGTGTGTGTGTGTGTGTGTGTGTGTGAGTGGACTACAGACGTGTGTGTGAGCATACATTTGTGTCAGCCATAGTGTGCATAGAAGTGGCAAAGAAATTCTAAAATGACTTGCTGGGGTGTGAATCTTGAAAGAATTACTGCCCAATTAGTTTTGTTATGAAAATTAACTATTCATTAAAGCCTCAACCTTCCTCTTTTTTTGCGTGAATTTAAATGAAAATTATGATAAACTATGAAATATAAAAACAAAATGACATCCATGTTTAAAAAAAAAAATGTTTTCATATTTTTACGTTCTAAAAAATAGGATTTATTTTTTTGAATTGTTGTAAATATATTTTTTGGGCGTTCGATTGAGATCTACGAAATATGAAAACACTTAATAGTTGTGAATTCAAAACAGCTCTGTATAATTATAACAAAAATTGATATTTTTATGAGTAACAACTGGGTGAGAAACAGAATTTTTACAATACACCTTATACTAAATTTGTTTTACTTTGCTTTGGCTCAAAATATGGATGAACTATCTATGGTTGCATGCCAGTGTAGATATATGTATTTGGATGTGTGAGAGGTTCATGTGTGTGTGTGTGTGTGTGTGTGTGTGTGTGTGTGTGTGTGTGTGTGTGTGTGTGCGTGTGTTTGATTGCGGTGGTTTATGTGTTGTTGTTCTCTGAGCCGGGTTGCATCATTAGGAAGTCATTCTCCCTAACAAGGTCTAAGGAGCTGTCAGGAGGCTTTCACAAGCAGGTTTCGCCATGATGAGTGTGAGAAGTCTACCAAGGTCTTTTTGCTGTTCACTGCGCACCGCTTCACAAGAGCCCGTTCTATTTGGAGTGAATGCGTTCTAGCAAGGTCTCTGCTGTTGTCGTGCATTGATTAAAAGTGTTTTCACGATTACCCGTAGTGAGCCTATTGCCGTGTAACAGGGTTAGGAGCAGTTTTAATGAAGAGGAATCATCATTAGAAGTCAATAGGCTTTCACAGGGTTGCTGTTTGTTGTAGCGTCTGTGTATTTGCGAGACAGATAACGTTGCCTCCACAGGGCGAGGGTTTTCTTCTGCTCTTGTTGGGTTGAATGGGGCATGTCGGGTCATAACAGGAGGAGAAGGGTGTGATGGGTAACCTATAACAATATGTGTGTTCAGGTCTAATGATAGCTGGTGGCAGGAAGCAACACTTGGTTGCCACAGCAGAATCTGGACAGCACAAGAAGTCTTTGTGAGAGGGGGTGATTAATGACGTGAGCCCTTGTTCTGTCTGACATCTTGGTTGGTTAATACAGCTGTAGGCTTTAAGGTGAACTCATGCTTAGTCCACAGCCAACCTCTGTTTAAACTGAGGACAGAATTAATTTTTTATAAATATATATATATATATATATATATATATATATATATATATATATGTATATATATATATATATATATATATATATATATATATATTAATTAGGGCCTATTTGTGTGCTGCATATTCATTTTCTTTTTCATACATTTGTCTGTTTGGCTTTCAGTTGCTTCTCACAATTTTTTTTCCTTCTTTTTATTCCTTTTATTGTTTAAAAAAAAAACAGCTTTGCTGTTGTGAGAGAATTTTTCACGGCTTCCCATTATGTGTTATTTGATTTCCCAATTGACAGTGAGCCACTAATACAATCTAGTGAGAATTCCGACGCTAAAAGCACAGCTCTCTTAATTTCTATTTTCAATTTCTTTTGTCGTACATGGGGATAACCTTAAGTCAATTTATTAGAAGTCCTTACCACTATAACAGTGTCTGTTCTATAGCCATGAAACTCCTAATTAAATGTGTGCTTAAAAAGAAGACACGGTAAAGGATAAATATAGGCATGTGATGATATTGTGATGAAAATTGGCATAAATAAAAAGCCTAATTTAATTCGATACAATATCTACATTTACCATATGTACATGTGTGTGATAATTATTTTGGATGTGGAAGCAAAAAATAGAGGTTCCTCTTATCACCAACCCACTAATGCCTTTCACTTCTGCTTTTCCACTGCTCTGTTAGTGGAGATGGACTACTATGAGATAATACTTCAACAACAGCCAATTCTGCTATTTGTGTTACGAGTGAAAATGTCTACTGAGAATTTTTCTCTTCCCCTTTTCATTCGAACCACTTCAATACAAAAAAAAAAAATAATAAAATAAAAAAGATAAATATTACATTTCAACACAGAAATAATGTATGGTAACGGCTGACCCGTTTCCACGGTCTCTTCTGATGGGGCCAATAGATAATAAATGGCCGACTTGTGAAGCTATAATGAAGTGACTGTCATGCTATTGACAGGGGAGCCCGATGCTATGGAGCAGCGAGCGCTTCCAGCCGAGGCCCGGCGGTACACAGATTATTACAGTGGCCTTTATAATGAGCTTATGTACCTCCACTACCATCGCTTGTTCCGGGGGGAGGGGAGCCCTATTCCCCCTTCGCAGCTGCAAAACAGAGGTGTAAATTAAAGCAAAACAGCATACAAAAAAAAAAAGAAAACGCCATATCCAGGCTGCTCTAGCCCAATGATTAAAGCGCAGGATGCATTTCTCTCGTGTAATGGCACTTTGGGCAGGAGGTAGAGCGGTTACATTTATTATCGTGTGATGCATGATAGGCTACGTGTTTGGTAAGGTGGGTGTGGGACAGGGACAGGTAGATGACTGTGGGTGCGGCACCAAGGCCTGTTTTCGTTGCACAGGACTTCTTAAACACATCCGAGGTTGGTATGGATTGCTGTTGTGTTTCTCATCCTCCTATTCCTGTGGATGCCATCACTCTCATCAGGTGTATGCTAGTGTTGACAGGGGATGTCTGATTGGAGAGCAGCATGACAAGTGTAAAATTCACACACAATTCAGCTCCACATAGTAATCCAATTAAATTCAGAACCTGTTGGCTTTTTTTACATTTTTTATTTACCTTCCTTTCGTCTGTCTTGGAATCCTGTGAGATGAAACATTTCATCGCCGTGTGTTTTTTAGGGTTCGCTAGTATTTATGATATCTTTTTTAAATGAATACAAAACTGCACAAGCATAAACAATAACTATCTGTTTTCCCTTGAACAAGTATTGTTCATAAGCATAGACAAAATTCAAAGCTTAAATAGAGGAATACTCTAAGTAAAGGAAGACAATGCTTTTGTGGGAAGAGAGAGGAAAAAAAAAAAGAAACACGCTAAAACAACAAGGCATCTTCGTGGGGGGAGTGAAAAAATATTCCACTTTCAGAATGTGGCAATATCTCATGCAGTTGTCTCTCTCTCACTCTCTATCCCTCCTCTCTGTCGGTGCTAAATCACACGTTAGTACAGCCAGTGGAAGTGTTGACAGTTTTACAAACAGAAATGTAAAACGCCATACTCAAGGGGGTCGGAGAGATAAGGGGGGAGCCAGGCGGAGCAAGGAACGGTACCATTGTGGTGGAGATAGGCAGAGAATGGCACAAGCAGACCCCTCCGCCAGGTTATTTTAATTACATGTACCACACCAGTAGCAGTAGCTGTACCACCATGGCTGGCATCGGTTTGGGAGAGGAAAAGGGCTGAGCCACCGAGTTGAAGGCGAGAACGTCGTTGGTGTGTTCACATTGTTTCCCAAAACCCTTCAACGGCAATTGAAATAGGCAGAGAATATCTAGAAACGTTTCTCACTGTTGAGACATTCACATTACAGGAATATTTTCAGAATGAATATGCAGAAATTATATATATTTTAATATGATATGATAGTATTATAAATATATATCTAGATAGATATCTAGATAGATAGATAGATAGATAGATAGATAGATAGATAGATAGATAGATAGATAGATAGATAGATAGATAGATAGATAGATAGATAGATAGATAGATAGATAGATAGATAGATAGATAGATAGATAGATAGATAGATAGATAGATAGATAGATAGATAGATAGATAGATAGATAGATAGATCTAAATTGTAATTTTAGTTTGTACTTTATGTAACAAAAGCCTGGTTTTTGCTTTATGGAGAAAAAGAGGATAAAGCATAGGACAGAAAACCAAATCCCTTTCTCTCCCTCCTACTGACACAGAAAGAGATACACACCACGATACAACTCAATTATTTTTCTTCTGTCTTTGCTCCCCCGAAAACCCAAAAAAATATTTGCTGTGCCCTGAAGTCTCCCGGAGAGGATCTGCTGTTATCTTGAGAGTGTACACTCAAAGTAGGAGCCATCGGCTGAAGTGAGAGACATTCCCCATGGGTTGTGGTGGCCTGCTGCGTCCCGGCCCTGGGTAGAGGAGGCCACACCGATCAAAACAGTCGATCAATAGAAACAGACTTTTCCTCCATTACCCTGTCTACTGTAGGACCGCTCACGGGTTGTAAACAATGAGCACGTTACCTCACATTTTGGATAAAAAAAAAAAATTATTGGACGATTGAATTGAAATAGTTCCAACCTACATTTTTAATATGATCATATCGCAGAGTTATTCTGCTCCTCAGGGATTTCCTCGATTTACTTTCTGTTCATGTAATGCACAAATACATGTGTGTGTGTGTGTGTGTGTGTGTGTGTGTGTGTGTGTGTGTGTGTGTGTGTGTGTGTGTCCTTTACAAAAGTCCAACAATGCAATGAATTCTGTGCCGGCGTGTTCTCGTCTCCTCTAAACGGGTTCCCATCAGGCAATTGACTCGCTCCAATCGCAGAGATCAGTGCCCTTCAGGGCAAACCAGGAGGACGCCTGAGCGGCCAGGGCTTTCTCGGAGGACGAGAGGCAGCTGGAGGGCCTGGCAGGGGGAAGATTAGGGGGTCTGTGTGGCGGAGGGGACGAGGCCCCGCAGAAAACAAGTGACAAGATCGCAACGGGGAGGAAGCCACCGCTCCGAGGGTCCCAGTGCAGGAGGAAAAGACGCCGGTTGTGTGCGAAGGAAGCATATATCTGAGTGTGTGTGTGTGTGTGTGTGTGTGTGTGTGTGTGTGTTTGCAGTTCAATGCAAGGCTGATTGGTGGTAAGAGTAAGGGTTGGTGTGAGAGACACTGATTGGCCCCAACTGGTCCCAGCGTTGGGAGGACGAAGGCCTCGCCTCTCATTATGATGTGACAAAACCGCCGGGGGCAAAACTGGCCTCCGCACAATGATCAATTCTGCGGATGGGATTGAAAAGAAGAGGGGGGGGGATTTCGAGGAAGAGGAGGGGGTTGCTTTGAGGGGGGCATCAAGGCTGAGCACACTGCACTGGACCCCCTGCTGCTTTAATTACCGCTCTGTGCGCCTCCCCATTTGTGCCACACCTATGGTCCGCTGGCCGCTGCAGGCCAGCACTAAGCTGCTGAGGAGAAAGAGGGCTGAAGAGAGGGAACGGAGTGGAGAAAGAGAGAGAGGAGAGAGAGAGAGAGAGAGAGAGAGAGAGAGAGAGAGAGAGAGAGAGAGAGAGAGAGAAAGAACGCAGAGGGAGATAAACAGGGTCGCTCATTAGCGAATGGTAATCGGTGGCCAAGAGGTTGGGCACCCACCTCGCGACGCGCCACATGTCCATTTGTCCCGCTCTGTTCAGCGCCCGCTCCCTCATTTTCTCTGTTGAGGAGAATTGGATGGAGGGCCGCTGGGGGAAACACTTGATGGGAGACGTAAACACAGACTCAGTGCAGGACCGCTGCCCAGGGGGTGGGGGTGGTTAGGGGGGGGGGGGGGTCACTATCCTCAGCTGTGACCCACTTCCAAGCCTCCAAACGTCCAAGGAGGTGCTGCGTCTGCAGAGGAGACCTGTGCGGAGACCTGCTCTGGCCCCCAACTGTCCTTCGCCTGCGACTCCTATCAGAAAAGTGAAGGAGCCCTTTACTGTGTTGTAACCTCCTTCGTTTCAGCCCCTTGTTGTTGTCACTGAGTAACCTGTACAGCTGGGTTTCAGTGTGATAGAAGGAGAGCTGCTCTTTTTCTGTTTTCTTTGCCACCAAGTGACTCCTCGGCACACCTTTTCTTTGTGAGTTTAAACGACGAGACGTGCAGTCACAATGGACGTGGACACGGTTGCGTAGCCTCTCCTAACCGGCACGGAAGGGGAAAAGATTAGACATTGAGATGGAAGATTACCGTCAGACCCGTCATTCCAGTTGCTACAAGAGAGACAGTCAGAGAGAGTCCGAGACCGAGAGAGACAGTCAGAGAGAGTCAGAGACAGAGAGAGACGGTCAGAGAGAGTCAGAGACCGAGAGAGACGGTCAGAGAGAGTCAGAGACCGAGAGAGACAGTCAGAGAGTCAGAGACAGAGAGAGACAGTCAGAGAGAGTCAGAGACAGAGAGAGACAGTCTTCCATGTTCCGGTCTCAGTCCAAGAGGGTAATGACCAAATCCTGGCTGGCGTGTAGGGGCTCCTCCAGCCCTGACCGCGTGACAAAACACCAGATTCCTCACGGTTCGACTGCCACGGAATATAGAATGCTCCTAAGCCCATTTCGCCGCAGCCGATTTGGGCCGGTGGCTTGTGCGCTCTCGTATTCAAAGTGAGGCCCCGCGTGGCCTCTCCCCATCTTACTTTGAAATGAGACGGTCCTTGGATTAGTGGAAGCTCATCACAGGGAGGAGAGCAGGCCAGGCAGGAGCCCCTGGAGACATCCCATCCACCTCAGATTCCTTTATCCATCTTCCACCCTTCCCTCGCTCTATATCCACCTTCCTCCCTCCCTCCCTCCCTCCCTCCCTCCCTCTCTATTCGGGTGAAGCTGGGAGGAGGTAAGCTAATCCATATTTCAATCAGGGACATGATGTCAAATGAAACACTCAATATTCCGGGAGGCCTCGTTGTGCTAACATGTTACCCCAGGCCCTCCCCAGCAGGCGCCAGGCTGTGTTAAACAACTGAATGAATTGGCTAGCGGCAGGGCGCGAAGCTGCTGAGGCCGTTCCACTCCCCAGGATGTTGGTGTAACATTTGTATGGCCGTCATAGATTGTTGAGTCATTGATTGACTACCCCATGTTATTTTACATTTTTACCTAACGTGTGTGTGTGTGTGTGTGTGTGTGTGTGTGTGTGTGTGTGCGTGTGTGTGCGCAACATGATCTCATTATAGGGTTAGTATATATACCAACTAAAAATAAGCACAACCTGTACGTAATGTAGTGTGCAAAATGTAAGCGTTGGACAACCTGATCTCATTCTCCTTTTGTAACTTACGCAACGAAAACCAGTAGTGGTCAATTCGTATCAAGTAAATTCGAAATGTAACGGTGGGTTAGCTGAAGGCTTTCGTACAACCTTAAGGTAAAGGTTAGGAATAACCATGCCTACACAACGATTAATACTGTCACTGTGCTATCCTTAATCCATCTTAGTGCTGTGAGACACTCCAGACCAATGTTATCGGGTCCCAATCCCCCTACAATCTGGTTTTCATTCTTTTCCTGCCTGGCGATATTTCGTTTCTAGTTGTGCCTTTTGCGCTGTATCAAATGTTCTTACCACAGCCTATTGGTACCAGGTTGGTGTATGTGTGTGTGTGTGTGTGTGTGTGTGTGTGTGTGTGTGTGTGTGTGTGTGTTTGTAAGCTTGCCACTTGCATATCCTTTGTCTATAGGGCAGCTCCTACCTGCCTTGCGGTTACACAGTGGCTCGTTGCAGGGGCCAAGACAGGAAGCCAAGATACGTCCTGTCCCCTGGCTCTGTGCTCTGTTCTCAGGGCTTAGTGGCAGGGCTGCTGCACCAGGGCTGCCGCTGGCCGCACCAAGCCACACGCAGCATCTCCAAAGCCCTAGCCACCCACTTCACTGAGTGCAAGAGCCGAGGAGTGTGTCTGTCTGCATGTGTGTTTGGGGGGAGGAGGGGGTGGGTGGGTGGCTGGGGGAGGGGAGGGGGGGGGGGCTGTCGCAAACCATGTATATTCCTTGTGCATTAAAGTGAAAGGCCGTGCAGCCTGTCATGAATGTGTTCGGCGGTCAGAGGGCGTCGAGGCAAACATACATCAACAATCAACACAGCTCTTCAAGATAATGGGCTCCAGTCGAAACTTATTAAAATAGGTGTGGGAAATTACCTTGGTCGGCTGTACCGCTCGCTTTCGTTCACACCTCATTTTTCCTCATCACGTAGGCTTCAACAAGGTTTAATTGGTTTGAATATGCTAGTGGTAAAATATGACAGGATGTATTTAGACTCCGTGGCAGTTTATTATCGTATATTTTCATTTGACCAATTATCATCAATATAGTCGTTTCCATCCCACCCCACGGCTCGCCCTCACCACCCACCAACCCCCCACAATTCACCAGCCCAACCTATGGAAGCAACGGGAGCTATTAAATCCAGGCGGCTAGCCATGGACATCCTCGCAGTTAGATATGGCTCCAAATTGAGTTGACGTGGGTGAATATGGACTGAGGAGGTAAAGAGGTTCTCTGAGATCCGAGGCCCCCCTGCACGCCCTGGCCTCCAACCCCAGGCTCTCACACATGTTCACACACGACCCCACAGGCATGTGTGGAGCTCCCTGCGACATTACAAGACTGTTCAGGTCTCCGCTAATAGGCTCACCATCAGGGTCTGTGTGGGGCCTATTTCAACAGGAGGAGGAAGATGTGAGGCCAGTGGACAGGTACCACTGTGAGTCTGATCCTCATGTGTCACATGGGAAGTGTACACAGCTCGACTCGAGAGCTTTCTTTCAACCACGTTACTTTGGGCCTAGTATTATAGGATGCAGTGGCAGGTTATTGCATCTCGCCAAGTAGGAAAAGATCACAGCTATTTGCTGTAATGTAAAGAAATGAACCTCGAAAAGAAAATCACAAATTTGAAGCCAAAATGTTTTCAGAATTCTTAGCACTGTGAGTAATTTTTTGAGGTTTGATTTGAACTTTCAAAACGTAATACAAAAAACTGTCCATTGCTGGAAAAGGCAGTTTTTTTTTTGCCAATAAGAGGACAGAGATACTCTGCACAGTATACCAGTTGGTATTGTTTAATCAGAATAAACCAATGTTTTTAAATGAAAACGGGAAAAGCCATGAGAGAATTTATCAATCCCATTAATGAATTGTCGTCTTTTCTTTAAGAAATGTTTTATGATGACATCTTTATTTAACATTTTTTGGGGGGTGCCCAAATTTGAAAAAAAAATAAATAAATACGGGCTGTTTAATAACATAATAATAAGTAGTAACGTGCAGCTGCAGATCATTTTAACTGGTTAATTGCTTTCCAGCATAATTAATTTGTTCACCTAATACAGCTGATAATGATCTTGAGTCAGAAAATCATAAAAAATTAAACATCAATGAATGTTAGGTTTTGCCTGTCTTAGATCTAAAGTAATGGTAATGGTCGACTAAGAGAATCTATGCATTTGAATATTTGAATTAACATTTGAAAAGAGGATGTAAAAGTATTTTAACCATTGTAATTCAGATGTTACATGGATAGCAGAGTTTTTTTCACACGTACACACACACACATACACACACACACACACACACATAGATGCACTTGGTGTAAAACTATTTCTAGAGCTATACTATAGTTTTATATCAGTGGCACAATAATGATGACATAATGATCTCAGATACATTTTAAATAAAATAAAATATTGCTCTCTTGTTAGGGTAGACCAAATTATCTCTGGCAAATTTGTACCGGAATTAGTTTTTTGCGAAAGAGGAGCTCATTACAGATCATGCCAGGATACAGAGGCCCAATACCATACTTCTGCACCTCTTCCCCCCCCCCCCACCCACCCCCAGTGTGTCCAACTCTGGCATCCAGCACTGGCACGGAGCAGCCTGCCTACCAGCTTGTTGTCTGGGGCATTGGGAGCCCAGGAGGCTGGCCCTGGCCCTCAGCTCTCAGGGCTTGGTCAGCGTTTGGGCTGCGGGGGGGGGTAGAGGATGGGAAGGGGGAGTGGAGGGATGGGTGCAGGCCAAGGCATGGCCAGGGCCGGGTGCCAGGGTCTCAGTGGGACATCCCATCCCTTTGTTGGGACCCCTCCCGGGTGCCCCAGCTTGGCGCGGGGGATGCACGGTCAGCGCAAGACAGGTCCATCTGCCCCGCTACCTTGGCCCAGGCTGGAGCCAGCAGTTGCCTGCCCGCAGCTCCATGGTCACTTCATGGAAAGAAGGTCGGACCGGCCGCCATGGTTTACCTCCGGCAGGCAGGGCGTCCCTGGTTCTCTGGAACACAGGGGCCTTGTTGTGGTGCCCGGTCCAACGCTGATTTCAAGCAGACATCGGCGCAGACAGAGAGCCAACAGCTGCCCACACCAAAGCCCTATGAGCAGCTTGGAGCGCCACGCAGAAAAGAAGTCAACCACTCTCTCGCTAATCGTTTGGCGGAAGAGAAACAAAGAGCCAGATAGAGACGTAGCAGCCGCGCTGAGGCCACAGAGCAGCATGCAGCGAGGTTTGCAGAGAGCGGGTTCACTGGGCACGTATAGGGCGCCCAGCGTTTTCAGATGTGGGCAGGGAGTTGAGAGGAGGGAGTTTCCACGTGCATCTTCTGAGGTGGGTGTCCTTTCAATTCATTACGTGTAAGGCACGGGGGGGGGGGGGGGGGGGGGGGGGGGGGGGGGCTGTTGGCATTGTGACACAGTACAGCAAAGGCCATATATTGTTTTGTTCTTAACACCCCGATACGCTTTCCGGCGCACCTTGAGAGTGAGACACCTTGGAGTGTGTTGTGAGAAAAACAGAGCCTTGCATCGTCGAGAGACAATGGAGACAATTAGCTTCAGTGTTCTTTTTTTGGAATTACTTTTAGTCCTAGTCGAATTGTTTCTTTTTGTTCTCATTTGAGGGTTGGTCATCTTTTCTTGTTCAATTGTTTCTGTTTTTTTCCTTTATCCTTGGCACTTATGTTTTCAGTGCATCAGCTATTGGACAGCTTTTCTGTCATATAATTTATTTTCATAGGCAAGATTAAGCTAAGTTACCGTTCAGTAGTGTGCTTATATTTGACTTGTCACATTTAGGTAAACAAAAATGAATGGACTTTTAAGTTTGGTTTTAATGGTACATTTCAATCAAATTTTAGTACCGCAAAAATGGTTTAGTCAGATAAATTAGGATTGTTTACAAAAACAGTGATCAAATAACTGTGGAGAAACCAGGAACAAACACGCACAGTTAGCATTTCTCCATGTAAGCCAGCGTGGCAGATACATGTGGTGGTGCCATTAATCCTTGGAGGTGTGGAGCATCTTTAAAAAAGTATCTTTTAAAAACTGCAATGGTGTACGGTTGCTCACTAATCAGTCGCTTTAAACGTTATAACCTTCTTTTAACATGTATTGTTTTACACTCACTTAGGTCAATTCATATTTGTTAACACGGTCTTAAATACATATAGAGAAAAGAATGCTCTGTTAGAAAAATGATCTCAAGAGGTGCACAAGGCATGATGGATATTTCTTTTCCACAATCACCCAAAACTGGTAATCGATTTTTGAAACACACCTATTCTCCCCAACACACGCTCTAACACACACATTCACACACACACACACACACACACACACACACAATATGACAAATGCACTTCCAACTCAGGTTTTGACAGAGCGTCCCCAATTATGACGGAGGAGAAAGCGTCCAGGCAGGCCACCATGCTCTCCATTGTACCAGGCTCTGGCTGCCAGACTGAATGCAGTGAATGGGGTCCCAGCTGTCATTGACTGAGTGGGCTGGCTGGGGAGGGTTTACATGGGGCCTACAACACCGACCGACATCTACCCAAACCCGCCAACCGGCCCCCACCCCAACCGCCCCCCCCCCCCCTCCCACCACCCGCCCCATTAGCCAACCCGACCAGCCCGTGGCTGCTGTGTAAACAACGCCCGAGCGAGCTAATTAACGCCGGCAAATGAGGCGGGCAGCAGACGCCCGGGCCGAGGCGAGGCGGCTAAATGGAGGCCGTCAATGGAGGCAGCGCGCCGTAATGACCGGCGGCCGGCTCTCCACAATGCTGCCTTTATGGCCGCTGAAAGTGATTTCATGTCCCTTCCATTCTCCCGTCCGCGGCCGGGCCCTTTGAATGTGATGAGAAAAGTCTGTCAATGGTTATCGGTGTGCGCATGCCAATCTGGGCCTGACAGAGGCCAGCGTGAGCGGTCGAGGTGGGCAAAGTGTTCATTTGAGGCCCTGAATACGGGGGCTTTGACCCCCCCCCCCCCCCCCCTTCCTGACCTGTGAAGCTATGCTGCGGGATCTCCATTTCGGTGAAGCCCACAGTGGTGCCACTGGAGCGTCTCGTCTCCAAATGGTGGAGGACCTGGCCCGCAGCGTTGCAACAGCACGTCCAGTCACAGCAAATCACTTGACATTTTTACTTCAGTCCTTCCGCAGTTCTTCCACTCTGGCACGGAGGCCAGAATGTCGCAGAGCTTTTTGCCCGCTAGTTCCAGGTTCCCACATGTTGTGACTGAGTTGGCACTAGAGAAGGCTGGCCAGCATGCAAAAAGTGCTTTGCCTACTGTAGCACCATCAGCTACAGTGCCTAAGGTGTGAAAACGGTGGTTCAACTGCACTTCTTTTTGCAGCATTGTAGAAATAAAAAAGCAGAAGTCACAAGGCTATTGTTGCAGTGTTTATTTTTTCTTTCTCGTTTGCGCTCTCGGGCCAAGAGATTGGATGGTAGCTCAGCAAAACGGTGTGTGTATGTGTGGGTATGTGTGTGTGTGTGTGTGTGTGCTCGTGAGTATGTGTGTAGCCGGAAGCACCCATGCCCTGAGGCCTTGAATCTACAAGTGTCTGGATTGATCCACACAAGGGTTGCGCTGTCAAACACATTATGCTAAGCACTGACTAACTCTGGGCACACGCCTCAGATCATGGGTTTCGGCTATCCTCATCTGACCCCTCACCAATAGAACATTAACGCACTGTGCTCCCAGCTTCTGTGGGAGAAAGTATGTTAGCTTTACCACCAGACTTTGTGCTACTTTGGCTACAAGCACACACTCTCCCCTGAGTGTAATTAACTAGGCTTTAATTAATAGGAGGTATGCAGTCACTCTCACACCAATCAAGGTGTCTGTGACAGTCTCCCCCCCCCCCCCCCCCCCCTCATTCTCTCGTCCTCGAGGAGCGCTCCCCAGACACAGGAGGAGGCGGGGGGGGGGCGCCGTGATTTCTGTCCGCTCGACATGGAAACGTAGACGTCACTTTTCACGACTTTTACTTATGCAACTTCTTTTCTGAGGAAAGATCACCTCATATGACTGCAGCCATGCGCAGTCACAGGGCATCTTTTGTGTCAACTGATTACAAAATATGTAATATCCCTATGCAAAAGAATAGTATTTCCAATGTATCAAAACATTTAGGAACTAACTAAATTAGGATTTTAGTTCCGCGGGGTTCTTTAATATATGAATTGATACAGGTTGAACTCACTGAGACTACTTCTCTTTTCCAGAGTATAGAATGAACTGCAACGACAGTTGAAAACATAGACCTATGCAAATCCTTTAGATGTCCATCCTTGCCACACAACTCTGACATGCCCAGCCCCCCCCCCCCCCCCCCCCCTCCCCCCTATGACCTTCTAAAAAGTGTCCTGAGCACCAGATGCATCGAGGACTGTGACTTTGCTGGACCGGGGGGGGGGGGGGGGGTACGTACAGCAAGTGCTGCTCCCCTGGGCCACGTGTTCGCTGAGCTCCCCAGGCCAGTCACTCCCAAAGGCCTCGCTGCCAAACAGGCCTGACCTGAAGATGGGATGAGGGGTTTGGAAGTGACTCCCTCCACGTTTGCATCCTCTGTTCTACCAAATAGATTTACCAACGATGTACATAGTTGTACAATACAATACATGGTTTAATGCGCAAAATAAAAATAGATCACTCAGACCAATGTAACATAAGCTACGTATTCCCACAGAAACAATGTAAAGTATAAAAATTTGTGAAAAACCATGTGAAATCTATGGGAATATTGTAAGCTCCATTGTACTCAGTATGCCTTTAAAGGCTTCTTGCAAGTAGGAAATGAGATATACTCAGACATATCACATTACTATTTCTTGAACTGCACACAGAAAATCACACAGTAATACATTTGTAAGTAATCCGTATTTATTTGCAGCTGCCATGGATGTCCTCTGTTGTGGCAATCTCCTCACAGTCGTCAAGACCACAGGCAGACAAGTGTTTGGTGTGTAATGTACCAGAAGTGTCTAGCCAGGCTCCGCGCTCTAGTAGCACCCAGGCCCAGTCGAAGGTGCCACTTTTAGCCTCAGGCACCACCACTCAAATCACTGCCTGGTTCAAGAGGCCAACGCACCAGCAGGGTCCACTCCCCCTGCCCCCGCTCCTCCCCCTGCCCCTTTTCTCCTGCTCCCCAGCCCCGTCCACCACCCCCCTGCCCCATGGAGGGAGCTCCATCCAGCCAGCACTAACAGAGTGCAGGCGGGCCGTGTTGGGCCGGGCCCTCCCTGATCCCTGCTTCCCCGAGCCCCAGTGCTCTCTCCTCACACCCGGGCAGGGCCAAGAGGCTGAGGGGTGGGGAGTCTTCAGCCAACGTCAGCCCCCCCCCCCCCCCCCCTCCTCCTCCCTACCCCCCTCCCAGGTAGCATCCCTCGGTAGAACATGTGCGGTAATGGGCCGCGATGTCCCAGGTCTGTCGCCGTGGAAACCCCACCAGGATGCGGTCACTTTGGCATGAAGCCTTTTGTCTTCTAATTTGAAGTAGCCCAGGCAAAAGTTAGAATGGAGAGTTTGGAGACCAATGGGTAGCGGATGTGTGTCATTTTGCTCTGGCTGTCCAAGCAAAACGTCTCTTTTCAATTCAGTGCCACCATGCCGTCTTTGTGGAAAACAAACTGGACACACCACTTTTTACTTGGTCAAATTCAATTGATTTCTACTTGATTTAATCTAAAATCATATTCATATCAATTATATGTACGTATAAAGCATTTATGTGTGTGAGTGTGTGTTGTGTGTGCATGCATGCTTCTGTTTGTGTGTGTGTGAGTGTGTGTGGGGGCGATTGTGGGGGGGTGAGAGTGCATGTATATGTGTTCATGAAACGAGTGTTATTAGAAAACATGAAATAAAGAGACAAAATGTATAATTAATATACAGAGTGCTAGTATTTGACTTACAGTAGAACACTGAGAGGAGAGCGATAACACAGAGCCGCCGAGCAGAATGGGAGCTGGCCTTTGAGGCAGGGCTCTTGGTACATAGAGATGTACTATTACTTGTCAAGGGTCGACCCAGGCTGTCATTGGTATTTCAAGAGAGGTGCACTTCTCATGGCCATCCAACACTCCTCGCTGCCTACTGTTTGAGAAGGGGCAAAGTGCGACCTTCAAACGCTTCATTTAAGATTACAAATCAACGGAAATGGTGAACCCTCAGTGCGTAATGACAGACGTGACAAAGAGAGAAAATGGAGGGAGATTAAAAAGGTCAGGGAGAAAAAGAAAGTCTGGAGGAAATAAAGCCCCCCCCCCCCCCCCCCCCCCCCCCTCGCTCTCCCCCTCCCCTCCCAGACCAAGCCGTGGAAAAGGAGAGGCGAGGAGGAGCGAAGGAGCGAAGAGGCCGCGGATCTGCCCGAGCATTCACAGGTCCTGCACAGCGGGAGGTGTGAATCCCGGGTCAGGTTCTGACACGACTCCCCGCCTCTAATTTGGAGATTCTCATTTTCAGGTTCCCGATGCAGGGGATAAGAAATCGTACCTGTGAGAAGCCCTCAAGCAGAACACAGCGAGGTGTGGAAGAATCCGGGTCTCTCAGCGACTCGCCGAGGAGTCTGGATTACCGCTGTCTCGCCCAGACTTTCTGCTCCTCTCTCTCGTTCTCTCTCTCTTTCCTTTTCATTGCTCTGTCCCCCCTCCTCTTCCTCTCTTTACCCGGATGTCCTCGCGTCTTCCCTCTCTCGCCGCCCTCCTTTTTCGCAGCTTCGTTTTGTGTATCCGGTTCTCTTCTTTTTTTCTTTTCCTCCATTGGCGGTTGTTCTTCTTCGCTTCGCTCCTCTAATTCCGCGCTTTGTCTCCTCCGTCTTTCTCTGCCTTGCTTTTTTTCTTTCGTTCTTCTGTTGATACTCTTTTCTTCGTCTTCATCGACCTTCTCTAACCGTCCTTACTCTAACCGTCCTTACTCTAACCATACTTACTCTAACTAGGCAGGTCGAACATTCGAACGCCAATGTAGTCAATATGAGAGCTACCACGCTCAGCGCTGAAGAAAATTGCCCTGCGTAGCGTTTTTAAACTGTTTAAATGAACACAAATATAACGTTTTTGTTGGTCTGAATCACTTAAGTCATTCAAAAGTAATACCTACTTTCACGATATATTAGTGTTGATATGCATACAGCGCTTGCTAATTCATAGTTAGCTTCCAAATAGCGTAGGTTTTGTTATTACTTGAAAAAAGCCTTAACTTTAAGCAGTTTATTTAAAATATATACGTTTTATTTATTATCAAACGGTTGATCATCTGGTTTAAACATATATTCTTAAACCACTGACAATTAAATCTTTCCATATGTCTACCGTTAATAAAGTCATTTTGTCACTCTAAAACTCACCACAGCGCAGAGGTCGAGAGCGGACTTAGTTAGAATATCTCTTATTCTGGCCAAAACGGGACCTGAAAAACGGTGCGCACCTAGTGTTTAAGCAAAAATGCAGGGCACTTCCCATAACATTTAACAATCAAACTTGGGTTCATTTTGCAGACAACCCCTCTCGGGACCTGACACTGAGCGACGGCGCCGATCAGTCATAAATAATTTGGTTAACATGTGTTTTAAATACTTCAATTGTGTTGCTACTACCCTAAATTAACGCCGTCGCATAAGAGCTTTTAACTGGACTTAGACGGAGGTCTCATTGAGCTCTGATCCAAAATTTAAAAAAATCCAAAGCTGGACTTTAGAGTTATTCCCCCTCAAATCATGTGCCCTTGATGCTGTGTTTTGAATACTTCAATTGCGTTGCTACTACCCTAAATTACATCCGTCGCATGAGAGCTTTTAACTGGACCTAGAAGGAGGTCTCATTGAGCTCTGATCCAAAATTCAAAGAAATCGACTGCTGGACTGATGAGATATTCCCCCTCAAATCATGTGATGCCCTTGATGCTGTGTTTTAAATACTTCAATTGCATTGATAGTACCCTAAATTACACCTGTCGCATGAGAGCTTTTAACTGGACCTAGAAGGAGTTCTCACTGAGCTCTGTTCCAAAAATCAAAAAAATCCATAGCTGGACTTAAGATATATTCCCCCTCAAATCATGTGATGCCCTTTATGCTCCGAGCATCCAATTTGTCCAATGACGAAATCAACACGAAAGCTTCTACGCTCAGCGCTGACGAAAATTGGATTGCGTAGCGCTTTAAAACTGTTTAATTCGACACAAATGTAACGTTTTTGTTGGTCTGAATCACCAATAATTTTTTAAGTCATTCAAAAGTAATACGTACTTTCACCATATATTGGTGTTGATTTGCATACAGCGCTTGCTAATTCATGGTTAGCTTCCAAAAAGCGTAGGCTTTGATCTTACTTGAAAAAAGCCGTAACTTTAAGCAGTTAAAAATATATGCATATGTTCTGTTTAATGTCAAACTATTGATGAACTGGTTTAAGCACATATTCTTAAACCACTGAAATGAAATCTTTCCATATGTCAACCGTTAATAAAGTCATTCATTCAGAGTGGACTTCGTTAGAATCTCTCTTATTCTGGCCAAAACGGGACCTGAAAACTGGTGCGCACCTAGTGTTGAAGCAAAAATGCAGAGCACTCTCCATATTTATTAACGATCAATCTTGGGTTTGTTTTGAAGACAACCTCTCTCGAGAACTGACACTGAGCGACGGCGCCGATCGGTCATAAATAACTTAGTTAACGTCATCTCCAGATCTCTAACCATCCTTACTCTTACCGTCCTTACTCTAACCGTCCTTACTCTAACCGTCCTTACTCTAACCGTCCTTACTCTAACCGTCCTTACTCTAACCGTCCTTACTCTTACCGTCCTTACTCTAACCGTCCTTACTCTAACCATCCTTACTCTAACCATCCTTACTCTAACCATCCTTACTCTAACCATCCTTACTCTATCCATCCTTACTCTTACCGTCCTTACTCTAACCGTCCTTACTCTAACCGTCCTTACTCTAACCGTCCTTACTCTTACCGTCCTTACTCTAACCGTCCTTACTCTAACCGTCCTTACTCTAACCGTCCTTACTCTTACCATCCTTACTCTAACCATCCTTACTCTAACCGTCCTTACTCTAACCATCCTTACTCTAACCATCCTTACTCTTAACATCCTTACTCTTACCATCCTTACTCTTATCATTCTTACTCGTCCCACTGAGACAAACGGATCACACACACAAACAGCTGGCCACTCCAACCCGTCCACACACACAGACACACACACACGCACACACACACGCATACACACACAGCCTGGCAAGAGGAGACGCCTTCCAACATGGCCGTGATGTGCCCTCGATGGCAAGGTTGTCCTGTCCACGAGAGGACTCTGACCTTTTCCTGTCAGGGCCTCGTACTGTCGGACACCCCTCCTCTGCGCACACACACACACGCGCATAACACACACACACGGCCCTCCTTGCACAGGCCACCAATTGTGGCTCGCTAATCACGACAGACACACACTTCTGTTCCAATCAAAGGTTGCGTGGCTGGCTGAGTGGCACGGTGTTTGAAGGGTGTCGGACGTCCCTGCGCCTTCCAGCCCGCCGATAAACACCGTGGGCCCCGGGTTGTTTAGGAGCAGAGGATGGGCAAGGCGGGGGCCGGAGGGTGAACCGTGGTAGTAACACCACTGGCGACTCCGATGAGGCTAACGTGCGTGCCCTCACTGCAAAACAATGAGCTTCCGGCAGAGCGTCGGAAAATCTCAACACAAATGCATTCAGTACGATGCTCTCTCCTATGAATCCGAAGAGCTCATTCCAACACCTCTGACTGTCAGGGGAGCAGGGTCCACAGAGCTAGGACCACAGAGAGAGAGAGAGAGAGAGAGAGAGAGAGAGAGAGAGAGAGAGAGAGAGAGAGAGAGAGAGAGAGAGAGAGAGAGAGAGAGAGAGAGAGAGAGAGAGAGAGAGAGAGAGAGAGAGAGAGGCCTGAGCTCCAACCTGCGGAAACACCTAGACACACAAGGTGCACAAACAGGCCTGCATACACACACACACACACACACGTACACACAGAGGAACAGACTGTGGGCACACACACACACACACACACACACACACAGTCTCTCACAGTCCAACACACAGGACGGTCCCAAGCCACCCAGCCCCTGACCTGCAGCCCCACCCAGCCCCCCTTGGAGGAGCAGAGCGGTATCGAACTGCAAGATGAGACCATGCTTGTATTGTCAGAGGACTGGGCTGGCACTTACCTCCACTTGGACATTTAGTGCCGTCTTGCTGGGCCCTGACAGAGAATAGCACTATAGGGTCACCGATGAATTGCTATTTTTGGTCGGGGGTAAACACACTGCTTTGTAGGCATTAGGCTTTCTCTCTGATGGATGGGGACGCTGAGATTTGTGTTATTGCTTGAATTTTTTGATCAATTAAATAGTCTAGGCACAACTATTTTAGATAGGTCCATTGTTTTATTGTTTTGTTAAAGCGTTGACAAAAAATAAATGTCCACAGTTTTGTACTTGAAGATTGCATCTTTATTTTGGTTACATTCGTTCATGTAGTTCATGTTTTATTGATGCAGTGTTTTCAAATTCCTTTTATAGATTGATTTATTTCAGTTTGAACAACCCAACCATGTTTTTCACACCTGTAACAGCAAAAGATTGGAGCTGGTTTGAAACTGTCCGTGTAGATGTTTCGTGTCCAGTGAAAAGCTTAATGAACAACACACGGCTGGGCCCCGGTTGATGCTCCGTTAGGACTGGCCACTCTGTGAGACAGCCTAAAAAGCTGTCAGCCACCACTGTGAAGACACACTCTGCCCCTATGTGTGTGTCTGTGGGAGAATGTGTGTGTGTGTGTGTGTGTGTGTGTGTGTGTGTGTGTGTGTGTGTCTGTGCATTTTAATAATAAGGTGTTGACTTGACCCTCTACCGCTCACCTGTGGGTAATCCCATTGGACTACTGTTTGTGTGTGCGTGCGTGCGTGCATGCGTGCGTGCGTGCGTGCGTGCGTGCGTGTGTGTGTGTGTGTGCACGCGTGCGTGCATGTGTTTCTGTGCGTGTGTGTGTGTTTCTGTGCATGTGTGTGTGTTTGTGTCATTGGTAAACACATATCTGTGCACCACAAGTGCAACACCTGCCAGAGGCTGTGGCTGTTTATGACAGTGGCTGTGTGATCTGGGGAGGACACAGCAGAGGATTGCCAACTGCACACGCCTGCACCCGCTGTCACGCGTACACACTCCAACACACACTCCAACACACAACATGCATACACTGAACACACACTTGGGTGAGACACAGCTCCGCAACTGCACCTCGTAAATATGCAACCATTTCTCTAAACCAACAAGACTAACACTCAGAATCACACCCTAATTCACACACACAGAGTATTATGTGTGTACTTACCTGACATACTATATGCGAACAGTCCCCCCCCCCCCCCCCCACACACACACACACACACACACATACACTCACACACAGACACACACACACACATGCGCAGGGCGATGTAATAACCACAGGGCCAGCGTGAGCGGTGTGAGCAGGAGGCCAGGGTCTGGCCGGTGGGCCGGCTCCCCAGCAGGACCTATATTACAGCAGTAGGCAGGGGAGCCTGGCAGAGGCAGGACCTATATTAGAGCAGTAGGCAGGGGAGCCTGGCAGAGGCAGGACCTATATTAGAGCAGTAGGCAGGGGAGCCTGGCAGAGGTAGGACCTATATTAGAGCAGTAGGCAGGGGAGCCTGGCAGAGGTAGGACCTATATTAGAGCAGAGGCAGGGGAGCCTGGCAGAGGTAGGACCTATATTAGAGCAGTAGGCAGGGGAGCCTGGCAGAGGTAGGACCTATATTAGAGCAGTAGGCAGGGGAGCCTGGCAGAGGTAGGACCTATATTAGAGCAGTAGGCAGGGGAGCCTGGCAGAGGCAGCCGACCACAAAGTTCAATATCAACCAACAGTGGGAACTCCCAGAGACCTGGCAAGAGGAGGCTTAGCAAAGTTAAAGCCTCCGCAGCCCATGCCAGCAGAGCTCAACCCCACAGGCGCATGTTATCTGTCGCACACAGACACACACACACACACACACACACAGACACACACACACACACACACACACACACACACACACACACACACGCAGAGAGGGAGGCAGATACAGGTTGTTACATACACATAGAAGTGTATATGCATGCATGCAAAGGCAGTGACCTCCCTTAGCGGGGGTTGGGGTGAGGATTACATCCAGGAGGCCCACGCTTATTTTGCATGAAACACTTTTGGTGTCTGGTTTAAATATTGTTTCAAACATTTGGAACAGCACACCATAAAAGCTTATTTTTAACTGTGTTTTGGGGGGTGGGCAGCTAGTTTTGAGTATTTCTAATATTTATATTGTTTTGCTAATCATTTATAAGCTATTGGCTTACAATGGGCCGCAGCTTGAGACACAGTGCCTTAACCAGCCTCTATTCTGAAAACAAACGGTCTCTTAAATGACTTGCTCAGAACACACAAACATACACACAGAGGAGAGTAAAGAAGAGCAGTATTATTCCACCACAGAGTTCCTCCTCCCGGACCTCCCCTCAAACCTCTGCCCACACCTTTCCACCATGCAGGCTCCCTTTGCTCCCTGCCTCCCTCCCCTCCTCCGGACCTAATAATGACCCAACAGATGGGTTGTTTAGGAGGCGGTTAAGGCTGCCAGCGGGTGGCTTCTTCAGGAGGACAAGGGGGAGACCTGAGGGGGGGTGAGAGAGGAAACTAACAGCACATCTCCTCTACTGTTGGTTCATCCACAGATACTATTGGGATGATACGGGTTCGGTAGCCAAGTGTGTGTGTGTGAGTGTGTGTGTGTGTGTGTGTGTGTGTGAGTGTGTGTGTGTGTGTGCTGTGCATACACACTCACATAACCGTCTCGACCACATGAACCCACCTCGAAGCGCCGCCTGCTTTCTGACATGCTAGCGAGGCCCCTTCGTTAGCGAACTACCTGCCCTGTCTGTTTACCCGGCTCTCCATTCAGGGGGCCGTCCCCGTCCTTTGTGTCCCCTGCTGGAGAGAGAGGCTCTGCCAGCCTGTCGTTAGGGCGCCAGAGAGAGGCTGCGCGTCGGGCAAAGAGCCCTGCCCCTCCCCCTCTCCCTCCTCCTCTGGATCAAAGAGACAATATGGCCCCCATCAGATCAGATGGGGACCTCATTAATCCACTGATTGTTCGTATTGTCCTCCAACGCTGGTTAACTGTTGTCGGTCCATTGAGCCCCGTCAATAGGTTGATTTAGGGGGACAATGACAGGGAGCGACAGGGCTGTGTCGCTGCACATGGAGGAGGAGGAGGAGAACTAATGATGGTGTCTCAGGGTATGAAGGTGTGGATATGGACACGGACCCTTCAGAGATGATTCCTACGGACCTTCAAGGTCACTAACGATATATGAACAAGAAATGAATAGGGGTAGACAGTCAATTAACAGAAATATCATACGTTTTCTGAAGGTAAGATTACACGGTATACTGACACAGGTAAGACAAAGAGGGAACATGGAGAAACCAAAGGCTGGGCCTTAAATACATCAAATACGACACAGGTGCCATAACCATATCACTGATTAGGAGCGCTGGGTGAAACTCCCTGACGAGCCCAGCTAGGTGGATCCCAGTGTTCCAGCCTTGCCTCTGTGACATGGTGGCTGAGGACATGTTTGACCACCAGCCATTTGTAATGGTAGAGAATTAAGGGGCAACGCCTTACGAGCTGAAACCATCCGATCCACTTCTCAAATCAGGTTCAGCGGATTGAAATATCACATTGGGTTTAACCCCGTTTGTCCCCGCACCTCACCAAATGTGACTCTCTCATGTGTATCGCGGTATTCTGGTGCCCCAACAAAGGAGCGATCTTCCGCCCTCCCCTGCTCTGACCCCTGTGCACGGGGGCTCAGAGGCCCCGACCCCTGGAGGGGGGAAATCAAATGCTTGTTAGGGCTCGGTGGTGGGCCCTTCACGGTCTCTCACCTCTCGCCCAAGACGCCCCCCGCCCCCTCTGACGGGCCCAGACCCCCAGGAGCTTAGCCCCCTCTCCTCAACCCTCATGTCCTCCACTACCTAGCAAAGGTCAAACGAGAGAGAGAGAGAGAGAGAGAGAGAGAGAGAGAGAGAGAGAGAGAGAGAGAGAGAGAGAGAGAGATAGAAAGAGAGAGCAGGAAGAGTAAGATAAAGATAGAGAGGGAAAGAGAAAGAGAGAGAGAGGGAAGGACAGTCTTTGATTCCAAACTGTATCAGGGACCCAATGTACAGTGCTTATCCTTTTGGTCGATAATGTCTGGTCCTCTCTCTGTCTCTCCCTCTTTCTCTGTTAGCCTCTCGGTTCCTCTCTCTTTCTCTGTCAGTCTCTCTCTCCCCCTCTGTCTCTTTGTTTAGTCATCCTGGGGGTGCTGGCTCTCTGCCTCCCTCGGTCACAGAGGCCATGCCCTTGGATTAGCCTCCCAGTTCAGGCCAGCTAGGGAAGAATCCATTAGAAATAGAGACCATCTATTTTGGGGCATTTAATGGCTGACCGGGATAGTGGACAGAATGACAGAAGGGACTTGAGGGGTTGACAACCGAGAACATCCTGGCTAGCGGATATGAACCCATCAAATGTGTTGCAAATTACTGGTGGTAACCAAGGACCAATGGTCTCCTAGACTGCCATCTCATTCCACTGTACCACACAGAAATGAATGGATATTTTCTCAGCGGCAGTGCTAATCTGTTCATCTCTGGGTGTTATTATTGGTAGCAAAGTTAATTGGAAAGTAAATGTTCAATATGTATTTCAAAAAATTGTCCGTTCTATGGAAACTCAGATATTGATAATTTATATGTCCAATAACAGTTTTGTTTTTAGCATGTTGAAATATCATACATCTTTGGGTGTGTGAGATTGCTCTGGATGATGCTTATAGACTGTGTGAAATAGTCTACAGAAAGAATTGGAATTGGTCATTACTTTGCCAGACTTTACGTCATCTTCATTGATTGTAACTATGAAAGAAAAGGGGCAAACCATCTTGGGGACCAGCAAACACCTGTGTGAAATCAGAAATTTCAAAGATCCCGAAGGTTGGAATCTGACCCAAATGAAGGAGGTATTTTTTGACAGAAAGATAGATTCTATGTAACATTATATTCTCATATGTTATCCATTGTATGATTTCCTTCATTTTATGTATATTTTACTTTATTTGTATGTGTCTGTATGTCTATATTATTTCTACAGTAGTATGTTTTGATGTTATTTGAGTGCCAAGTCATGAAAATACAATTTCCCTTGGGATCAATAAAGTATAATCCAATCTAATCCAATAAAATGGCAAGATGTAATACAGGCACCTTATTTTTGAGTCAACAGGGTTTACCTTTGTGTGTGTGTGTGTGTGTGTGTGTGTGTGTGTGTGTGTGTGTGTGTGTGTGTTTGTGTGTGTAAGCAGATCACACACACCTCCTTGCATACACACACACAGACCCAGCTCACCCGTGGTAGGTAGTCCTGTTAACCTGTCACCATGACCCTGGGTAATGCCATGTTGCCATGTGTGGTCGGGTCTCAACCCCCATTTCAGCCGTGTTGACAACCCCTGTCTCCGGCTCGACCCTGCACAACCCCCACCTCCCTCCGCTCGGCTGCCCCACTGACGGGCCCCCTTCCCTGGCTCCGGCTCACACGTCGGCAGCCTGGCCCGGAGCTTCTCGGGTCACGGCGAAGGGGACCACGGTGCGGTTAGGCAAACCTGACATGGAATGGACACTGCACCCGGCCGGAGATGTAAACAAACTTACCGGCCCCTAGAGCAGCTCTCACCGCCGCTCATCACAGACACACGGCAAACGCCGCTGACACACAGGCTATCTCCCAAATCCTCCTCCTCCTCCTCCTCCTCCTCCTTGGCCTCCTCCTCCTCCTCCTCCTCCTCCTCCTCCTCCTCGGCCTCCGCCTCCGCCAACGTTTGCGCCGGAACCCCAATCGCTGTGACAGTGAAACCCCTTCAACCCTTTCTCCTTCCCAGCTGTCCCCTCCTCCTCTCCTCCTCCCCCCATTTCTTCCCTCTTGTCCCATCATCTTCCATTTCCCCAGCACCCGTCCTCAAACCCCCCCAACCCCAACCCCCACCCCCCCCCACCCACCCACCGCCACCCCCACCCCCTCCCTTGTTATCATCAGTCCGGTCTGTTGTCCTCTTGTTTTTTCACTTTCTTGGCCGGGCGCACAGATTTGTCAGTACGCATTTCCTGCCGGCGTGGCGGACGGCGCATGGCGAACGCAGAGGGTGGAGGTAGAGGAAGGGGAGGGAGGGAGGGAGGGAGGGAGGGAGGGAGGCAGGGAGGGAGGGAGGGAGGGAGGGAGGGAGGGAGGGGGCAGAGGGTGGAGGTAGAGGAAGGGGATGGGGGGGAGGGAGGGAGGCAGGGAGGGAGGGGGCAGAGGGTGGAGGTAGAGGAAGGGGAGGGGGGGGGGGGGGGAGGGAGGGACGGAGGGAGGCAGGGAGGGAGGGAGGGAGGGAGGGGGCAGAGGGTGGAGGTAGAGGAAGGGGATGGGGGGGAGGGAGGGAGGCAGGGAGGGAGGCAGGGATGGAGGGGGAGGGAGGGAGGGGGCAGAGGGTGGAGATAGAGGAAGGGGATGGGGAGGGAGGCAGGGAGGGAGGGAGGGAGGGAGGGAGGCAGGGAGGGAGGGAGGGAGGGGGAGGGAGGGAGGGAGGGGGCAGAGGGTGGAGGTAGAGGAAGGGGACGGGGAGGGAGGCAGGGAGGGAGGGAGGCAGAGGGTGGGGGTAGGGGAGGGGGAGGGAGGGGGCAGCGCTGCCGCTGTGTGGCAATCTGGGCTCGCTTCTCAGGCAGCTAAACCCTTTGACACTGTGCTTTTTAATTAAAATTACATTATGATTAATCAGGCATAAGGAGGGAGAGAGGGAATGGCGGGAGAGAAGGAGGGGAGCCTGCTTTCCATCTCCCCCCTCCTCCCCCCGTCCCCTCCCTCCTCCCCATCTCTCGTTTCCAGGCAGGTTTGATTACAACCTGTGACGGACGCCTCCTCAATGCCAAGCTGCTAAAGATGTGCTGGCAGATGCGGCGTGGCCCGGGCAGCTTGTCCAGCCCCGGGGTTGCGGGCGGACGGGGGAGAGAGGGAGGGAGGGAGGGAGGGAGGGAGGGAGGGAGGGAGAGAGGGGACGACGAAGGAAGACGGGGAGAGACTGTCACGACAACATGAAGGGAAGGTGTGCACGAAACGGAATGAGAGGGACAAAAGAGGAGAGGATGAAAAAGGGGAGCGACACCGAAAAGAAACGGATGAAAACAGAGAGCACACAGACAGAGGAAGAAACGGACAGACTGAGACAGTGAGAAGAAGAGAGAAGAGAGAGAGGAGAAACGGAGAAAGAGAGACAAGCGCCCCGGCCACTCAAGAGACCCAACCCACCTCCCCTCTCTGTCCCCAGCAGCTACCACTGGAGTGGATTGATCTGCCCATCTCTGTCCCCAACCACACACACACACACACGTACGCACGCACGCACGCACGCACGCACGCACGCACACACACACACACACACACACACACACACACAAACACCTCTTGAAGCCCACAGCGGAGGAAGAAGGGAAGGAGGAGGAGGAGAGCATACAAGGAGCCAGGCTACCAGGCCGCCATGCCTCGCTCCACTGAGGGGCACTTTGGGCCGCCCTGCTCCGGAGCCCCAAGTAAGTGTGTGTGTGTGTGTGTGTGTGTGTGTGTGTGTGCGTGCATGTGTGTGTGCGTGCGTGTGTGTGTGCGTGCGCGTGTGTGCATGCGTGCAGGGTAGTCAGGCTGATGACGTCTTGTCAGGAACATGCCCGTACACGAGAAGAACAAAGGGCAGAGCAGCTCCAAGGCGTGTTGGGGAGGCAGAGAGAGAGGGCGGCGGTGACACAGGATCAAATGAAGCCCCCCGTCAATAGCCAGCGCTGCAACGATACGGGGGAGTGTGTGAGAGGGCGGTGGGTAGTGAGGGAAAAGGCTCTCCCCTCCCCTGGCCCCTTCCACAGAGATAAGTATGGCGCCCTGCATACCAGGTCAAATGGCTATTAGCAGATCCCGTCTCAAATGACGACCCTATACGTTGAGCCCTTAAATGAGACGTCAGTCGTCAGTCCGAATGCTTGTCTTCCGAATGGTGTGTGTGTGTTTGTGAGGGGTGCGTGTGTGTGTGTGTGTGTGTGTGTGTGTGTGTGGGAGGTGTGGGCGGTTAGGGGAGGAAAGGGGCGGGGGGGGGGGGTCGACGAGACCGGCGCGTTATCGAGCATGTCCTCATCGCTCACGGGAGTGCGACAGGGTGTGTGTTAATTGGAGGGGACCGGAGGGAAAGGTCATCAGTGGTGCAGGGTGCAGTGCACACGCAGGTCAGTCGCCACCTCCAACCCCCCCTCCGCGTCAGTCACTTTGTGGCACGGCGACGTGTCCATTTTGCTTTCCAACGGGACCGCCTGTTAGACACCATTAGGACGAGGATGGTAATCCGCCCCGACAGTTAGTAGGAAAGGAAAACCAGCGCAATTTCAAACCCGGCCAAACGACGGCGTTCCTAACAGGGAGGCGTGCGGCACCGACGTCGGCCGGGCCTCGCGTGTTTTGCGTTCCAATCCTGGGACGAATCGTCCTCTGTGCGTGGGCCGTCCCACGCTCACCGTGCCGGGGCAGAATGAAAAGGCAGCGGGGGGGCTCCCGGGCCTGTCAGAGTGAAGCGGCCCCCTGTCACTCAGCAGCCAGGCAGGCAGGCAGGCCAGGAGCGTATGCTGGAACACACCACGCTGGGCTTCAGATGGAGGACGCTCCGCTGGGAGAATTCTTAGTGAAATTTCAGGGAGCTTGACGCTTGGACGGTTGTCGCTGAAGTCATTCACAAACTATAGACACTGTGAAGGATCTTGACACCAAAGGAACAGGTTATAATATTATGTGGGTTAAGGGAGGAGTCGTGAAAACGGCGGCTTTTGCCAAGGCATGGAACGCCAAATAGAGACAGTCTGTGTGGCGGCCTATCATGACGGGAGAGAGAGTGTGTGTATTTACCCATTCATGCGCACAGCGCATCTGACTTTGTGTGTGTGTGTGTGTGTGTGTGTGTGTGTGTGTGTGTGTGTGTGTGTGTGTGTGTCCACCCTGGCACGGCGGCCCGTGGCCCCCACTCGAGCTGCCTTGACCCCTGGTTGAACCCTGTGGCCCCTGCGATCCATACGTATCATTTACCCCACGCCTCAGCCTGCCGCGCCGCGCCTGCCCAACACCCTCAGTCAGCCTTAATGCACAGAGGCGTGAAACACCTCGTAATGCTCAATCACAGCGGGACGGAGGGCGCGAGGAGCCATCCGCAGTGACACTGGCCTCAAGGAGGGGAGGGGGGCGCTGGGGGAGAGGAGGAGGGGTGGAGGGGGGCGCTGGGGGAGAGGAGGAGGGGGGTGGGCAGGAGAGCGGAGATGAAGGGGATGGGGGCTGAGGAGGGATAGTGGACTAGAGCAGTAAGGGGAGGCAGGGCTCGGAGTGAGTGTGTGTGTGTGTGTGTGTGTGTGTGTGTGTGTGTATGTGTGTGTGTGTGTGTGTGTGTGTGTGTGTGTGTGTGTTTGTGTGTGTGTGTGTGTGTGTGTGTGTGTATGTATGTTGGTGTGTGTGTGTGTGTGTGTGTGTGTGTGTGTGTGTGTATGTATGTTGGTGTGTGTGTGTGTGTGTGTGTGTGGGTGTGTCTGCATGTGTGTGTGTGTGTGTGAGTGTGTGTGTGTGTGTGTGTGTGTATGTGTGTGGGTGTAGGTGTGGGTGTGGGTGTGTTTGTAGGTGGGTGTGTGTGGGTGTGTGCGTGTGCGTGTGTGTGTGTGTGGGTGTGTGTGGGTGGGTGGGTGGGTGGGTGTGTCTGTGTGTGTGTGTGTGTGTGTGTGTGTGTGTGTGTGTGTGTATGTGTGTGTGTGTAGGTGTGGGTGTGGGTGTGTGTGTGTGCGGGTGTGTGTGTGCGTGGGTGTGTGCGGGTGTGTGTGGGTGCGCGGGTGTGTGTATTGTTTCAGAAAGAGACGGTGGGACGGGAGACCAGAACAGTGGAGGAGAGAAAAAGCTGTGTGCCTGTTTAGAGACAGCAGCAGTGTAGAGCTCTGCAAGTGGAACGCAAAACACCGGGGAGGAGAGTGAGAGGAGGAGAGAAAGATAGATAGAGACAGAAGGGGGATGGAGAGAGAGAGAGAGAGAGAGAGAGAGAGAGAGAGAGAGAGAGAGAGAGAGAGAGAGAGAGAGAGAGAGAGAGAGAGAGAGAGAGAGCAACAGACGGAAGTCACACTTGTGAAGCTGGAGGTGTGAAAGAAAAAGACTTGATCAAGCTTAAAGGCAGCTTTTTGGACTGCTGTTTTAAAACCACTGAGCGGGCTTAACCCCTTCCTTGCCGAGAAGGAGGCATGAAGCCATTTGGTGAAGATGAATTGCAATCCATAGCTCTCAATCGGTTTTACTGTTTCAAGCTTTTAGCTAAAGATGTGGCTAATATAGATGGGAAATAAATAACACTCGAAAATGATGTTTGCAACAAATGTCTTTGTTGTGGAATCAAAGAGAAATACCACCAGTGCATATTCACGACCTCATTCAAATGCACGTTTCACATATTGGCAATACGCAACATCAAAATGTATTCAAAATAGATATGATTTGAGGTCTGAAATGCTTCACTAAAAATGAAAGGAATACTTTGATCCTTAAATCAGTGACAGTTTGAAAACAATCACATTCAGGAGGAATTGAGCCCCCAAGTCTTGTATATCAGTCCCAGACTTTACTGCAGGAGACTCTTTGTGTAGCAATTAATAACGATTCATTAAAATAATTGTTATTTAACCCCAGTTCTTTTAAAGTAAGGACATTACAATGGTAAGAAACCTTTTTGGCAATTATAAAGATGTTGATTTTGTATTAACATTATGTCTCTCATAAAAAAATACTGATATAGAGACACAAAACTTGTTTTAGTCATTCATATCAAGTGTGCCAACAGCATACTTCAGCTGCCAAATCCATACAGTAGTGCAACAGGAATTATGAGTTGAGTTATGAGATGGTAAAACCCATTCTGTGGGTAATCCTCACATGAATTCCCTATATGGGAGTATTCAACCTCTTGTAGCAACTTCCAAGTAATCCTCGCTCACCCAGCCAGAGCCAATCTCTCCATCTTTCCTGGCACCCTTTCTACTTCACAGTTTTACACATCCGTCCATGGCCCTGACTAAGTGAGAGACACGCCACCGTATAGACGACTCATCCGACGCCATCCAGATTGACCCCGCCGAAACGTCCACAGTCAGCACAATTCGCCACGATAAATGTAAACAAGACTAAGATCCGCTTCCACCCTGGCAAGGCCCCCTATGGCCCTTGCCCTTGTGGACCCATGCCCAGGGCCAGGGCCAGGGCGTGGGCCAAGCTACCCAATGGTCCAGTTAATCATATTCAGTGCCACGAGGAAGCGTATGCCAGGCCTATGCCTCCATTACCTTAGGGGGGTGGAGGGGGGGGGGGGGGGCAGTGGCACAGAGAGAGCAGGGGCCGACGGACTGTCTTGGCATAACGTAACGTTGGCTTCTGTGTGTGATGGAGCGGCCCCCCCGCCGTGGCACGTTGTGTGTGTCCATGTGTTCCAGCCCCCGCTGAGGGGCAACTGACCTCTCTGACTGTGTGGACAGAGGCCCCGCTGGTCAACACAAATACACACATCACGGGGCCCCGGAGGGATGGGCCCCCAGCCTGGCATACCACCCGTCTGAAGCCTGCTGCAAGCGTGTGCGAAAAACGTTCCAGAAAAAAATGTACGAATGTGGAATTATGAGTGTAATCACCTGGTGTGTGTATGTTTGTGTGCTGGTAAAATACGGCTGGTTGAGGCTCCCACTACTGGGATGTAAGTGTGTGCTTCTGGTCCTTATTTTGATCCTACTCTATGTGAATACACAGCCTGTTCTGAGTCAATAGTGTTCGTCGCCAACCGTTTATGCATCATACAAGCGTCCGACCCGTTGATGTCAGAGCTGGTTTGCACTGACCTTACAGTCGACAGTCAATTGTTTATTTGATTTATATAGCGTTTAGTGCATCATACAAGCGTCCGACCCGTTGATGTCAGAGCTGGTTTGCACTGACCTTACAGTCGACAGTCAATTGTTTATTTGATTTATATAGCGTTTAGTGCATGCTTGCGGGAGTAACAATTCCAATGTACTGGTACTTGTACTTGTTGCACATGGCAAAAAAAAAACTCTTTGAACTTGAACTCTGCATCTAAAGTAGTCAGGCAAGTTCGAATAAGTAAGTAACCGCACTAAAACCTTCCATCAGTTAGCATAAAAAGACATATCCTCTCATGGTTTTTAAATATATTCCATTGCTTAGATGCATCAAAGTTTGGATGAGATTAGAAGATGAGGATAAGACAATACCTGGGTGGTATAGCTCAAACTACTCACAAAAAAAGCCATTCTTACCTCATTGTTGGAAAGAGGCCCTAACAAAACACCAAGCCTGCGTGCTTTTGCTTCGAAGACTCTGGGTAGCAAAAAACGCCATCTCAGCCAACCCTCCATTGCGGCGCGTTGATATCAGCCATTTTGGGGACCATAAAAGCATGGCGAGAGGTGTTAAGACAAGCGTTCCTTGCCAAGGTGAGTGTGCGTCTGTTACGACTGCAACGCATAGGCATAGACTCGCACAGGTCCGTGGCCAGAGGTCTGCAGATTGGCCAGTCTCTCAAAGAGAGAGGACGAGCAGCAGCCAAGGCCATGATCCCAGACAGCCACTCCAAATGGAGAAGAGGTCGCTTTGGCTTCAGCCATTCAGCACAGTGCTGGTGGCGCTCTGCTAACTTCTGGAGGATCTAGGGTGTTGTGTTGCGATCTGTATAGCCCCTTCTTGAAAACACTGTATGCTTTATGTATTTAGTATTCATATCCTAATCGTGCTATTATTGTAATGTGAAGACAGCTATTTGTTTTAGTTTCTGGAATTGTGTATCTTGTGTAAAGGTTTTTTTATGAGTGTGAATGAGTCAAACAAAAACAAATAAAATAATCAGTTTCTTTTTTTTGGTGTTCCAGTCAGTTGTTACTGTTCAACCGCAAAGGATCTGACAGAGAGGTCACACGTGGTTCAGTGCTGCTCTCAACCTTAACCAGCAAGCAGAGGCCATTACAAGACAATCAGCTAGAGCACGAAAAAAGAAACTCGCCGCCCTAACATACACCCACACATGACCCCCCCCCCCCCCACACACACACACACACACACACACACTTTTGGTTACCAGAAGACCCATTCCCCACATATAACCGACAGGTCAATCTGAAAGCATCTGTGGTCTAAACAGATGACTGACCGTGTGTGTGTGTGTGTGCGTGTGTGTGTGTGTGTGTGTGTGTGTGTGTGTGTGAGTGCGTGCGTGCGCGTGTGTGTGCGTGTGTGTGTGTGTGTGTGTGTGTGTGTGTGTGTGTGTGTGTGTTTGTCTTTGTGTCTGTGGCAGGATGCTGGCTGTAGGACCCAGTGGGGGTGCGAGCCTCACATGAAGAGGAGGAGATGGCTGGCCAGGAAGATGACCCCACCTCAGTGATTCAGATGGCCCTCTGAGTCCTAGGGGGTTGGTGTCTGGGTCAGGCTGGCGCTTTGCCTTCTGTCTGTCTGTCTGTCTGTCTGTCTGTCTGTCTGTCTGTCTGTCTGTCTGTCTTTTGTCTGTCTACCTGCCTGTCTGTCTGTCTTTTGTCTCTCTGTCTGTCTACTGTCTTTCCCAGTTGTTGTTTTTTTACAACACATCTGTTTTAAAGCAAGTCTTTCCATGTCATTTTTTTACAGCATATTTTTTTATATTCTTTTTGGCTTCTGTCTGTCTGTCTGCCTGCCTGCCTGCCTGCCTGCCTGCCTGCCTGCCTGCCTGCCTGCCTGCCTGCCTGCCTGCCTGCCTGTCTGTCTGTCTGTCTGCCTGCCTGCCTGCCTGCCTGCCTGTCTGTCTGTCTGTCTGTCTGTCTGTCTGTCTGTCTGTCTGTCTGTCTGTCTGTCTGTCTGTCTGCCTACCTGTCTGTCTGTCTGTCTGTCTGTCTGTCTGTCTGTCTGTCTGTCTGTCTGTCTGTCTGTCCCCCCTTAGCTAAAACATGTGTCTCTGCAGCATGGCTGCCCCCTCTGGCCCATGGTGACCTTTCTTCAGACTGTCGCTTCTCACCTCTGACGAGACGCACGCTGCCACTCCAAACAAACAACCTCATATCCACCCTTGTGAACCCCCCCCACCCACACATCCACACACACACAACTCCACCCCTCGCACCCGCCCCCCTCCCACTCCCCTGCCCTCTCCACCAATGTCTCTTCAAATAAACCCTAATAAACTTCACAACACTCATTGTCGACAGTGTCATCAGCCTCAACCTCAGTCAAGAGGAATGGCTTATAGGATAGATGTGTGTGTGGGGGGGGGGGGGGGCGGGACACAATATTATCATAGCAAGTCCCAGCAAGAGGGACCGATTTGTTGTGCTGTAAACCCTCCCCACCCCCCCCACCCCGTCACCTTTCCTCTCACGCCAGCCTACCCAAAAGGGGTGCCCCCAGTCAGGGCGTCTGGGCGGACAGCCCAGTGCCACCTCGCTGACATGGAAGCCACCCTGGCTGTCTCCTCGCATCGCCCGCGCCCGCAGAGGGGCCCCCCTGACCACCCTGACAGGGCCAGCGGAAGGTGAAGAACCCAAAATGCTTGAGACACACTTGGCTTAGAGCCAAACTCTGTCCCTCTTCCTTTGCCTCCCTCCTTGCTCCATAACCCACCCCTCCCCCCTTCTAGCTGACACCTCCAAGTGGGCATGCAAACTTGTATACTTTGTGATCCCCATAACCTTTACGTGCTGCGGATAGATTCAAGGGGACGGAAGGTATTTATTGTCTCGGAGATTGGAATGTGGGACTCTGACAGCGTGGCAAGTGTCATTAGAGTGGAGGGCTCGTTGGGATCAGTCACAATGGAATGGGGCCTCTTTTCCACGGAATGTGCAAGGTAATCATGTTTTGGAATTTTTCATAAACAATGACTCAAATATACAAAACTATCACTGTTAAAGATTGTGAGGCAGCTAAAAAAATTATTTTGCCTCATACATTCATTGGTAGTATGTTTAAAATATACAATATGCATGCAACAAACAGATACATAAACTGGTACACAATGTGAAAATGATTTTGGAAAACAGAACCACCTCTCTTTGGTTTGTGGAGCAACCCTTGTAGCTGCCAGATGCCCCGTATGACTCATACTCAGATACCGTGTGGGTTTTTGGTGAGCGCAAAGCACTGCTGGGATTCCTCTGTGTGCTTGGTTTGAAAGGCTGTGTGTTTTATTGCAGCAGAGTTTGTAGCATGGTGGTCGTGGTTTGAAACTGCAAAGGTTCCTGGGATCTGCCACGCACTTTTTTCTTTATTATAACAAATCACACTTTTCTGAGAAATAGCCCTGCCACTGGAATGTTTTTGGAAAACCTAAACACCACGATCAACATATTAAAATATACATCTTGTAACTATTTAGATAATGTAATTCTAAAAACAGTACTGTTAAAACGTTTGTAAAAATGTGGATCGCAAGTTTTGAATTATAACTCGTATGTAGTAGAAGTTGGGGTCTAGATTTGCTCTTGCTGATGTTTAAGGCCCATCAAACTAGAAAGAAAACTTGAATCGGCTATGGTTTTGCAGTGCAATGGCCATTGATGAAGTAAAAAGTGGAAATCTAGGCCAAGAATTACTTCCTAGTTAGTTGGAACCGATTTCCAGCAGAACACATATTATGGGATGGCTGACGGCAGGGTGATGACAAGACGCAACGTTAGAAAACAGAAAGAACCGGAGCTTCAGTGTCAAACCGAAAAGTTACAGGCAGACAGTGGGATTGAGCACATTGAGCTTGATGGTTGATGACTAAAGGGAGAAAGATTTGTCTGTACAGTTTGATACCTTAAGCTACACAATTAGCAATCTAATGAATATATTACTGTACATGTATAGAGATGGCTAACTATGACATTTTTGCTAACTTTATAACTTGACTGAACACACTTCCATGAAATAACAATACATAAATAAACTACCAAGATAGGTTGTCATGTGCTTCAGTAACCTACTGTAAAATCGAAAGGCTTTGACGTGGCTTCTATGAGTAATTGATTAGCTAACCGGAGGTCTATGCCACATAGTCACGGATTCTCATGCTATGTCCTTCTCATAAAATTGTAGCCCATACAAGAAGAATCGAATTTTTTATGATTCATATAAGTGACGCTCAATTTAGCACATTTCTATGTTTTGCCAATTTGAGTGTCAGTCAATGGGAAGCCGCATTACGGGCAGTTGCACTCGTTTCCCACGAGAGGAGCCGTTTTGGCTTCTAATCAGACAGAGTTGCCGCGGCCCCGGAATGGCCTCCCTGGCCCAGGTGTTGGGTTCGCCGTACTTGCTGTGTCGCACTGACACGTTCAGGATCTAGCGGTGTGGATGACTTGCGGATCGTCTTTGTGACCCTGCTTTGGCATATCAGCCCATCGTGAAAAGTGCCCCCTGGAGGCGTTCCGGTTAGAGAAGGAGAGCCGACACACCACGTAATCAAAGCCCCCCTCCACCTCTCACTCTTCTCCAGCGTGCTCTGATGAACTTGTGCCCCCCTGCCTCTTGTTTGACCCCCACGGTGGAGTGCCCCCCCCACCCCCACCCCCACCACCGCGCCCCCCCCCACCCCCCCACCACCACCACCACCTCCACCCCCATCGCCTAGCCTCCCAAGCCCTCTAGCAGGCTGCCGCTCCCGCCTGGCCGCCTCTCGTCATCTCCTGAAGTGCGAAAATAAGATGGCATTGGATCTATTAACACATTGAGCTGAGTGTGAGTGAGCGAGCGAGTGAGTGAGTGAGTGAGTGAGTGAGTGAGTGAGTGAGTGAGTGAGGGAGTGAGAGAGTGAGTGAGGGAGTGAGAGAGTGAGTGAGGGAGCGAGAGAGCGAGTGAGTGAGGGAGCGAGAGAGCGAGTGAGGGAGCGAGAGAGCGAGTGAGGGAGTGAGAGAGTGAGTGAGGGATCGGGGTGGGTGTGGGGCTGTAGAGGGGGGTCCTTGCTAAGGCCCCCTCTCTGCTCTCCTCTGACCCAGCCACAAGACATCGGGGCCTGGGGCCAAGACACGAACGGAGGGAGAGAGGGGGAGTGGGGAGAGAGGGGGGGGGGGGGGGGTTGGATGAGGGTTTGGAAAGGGGTTTAAGGGGCAATAGAGAAGGTGGCCGGGGCCAATCAGAGGGAAGGTAAAGAGGAGTGAGTGTGTGCGTGTGTGTGTGTGTGTGTGTGTGTGTGTGTGTGTGTGTGTGTGTGTGTGTGTGTGTGTGTGCGTGCGTGCGTGCGTGTGTGTGTGTGTGTGTGTGTGTGTGGGGGGGGGGGGGGCGGGGTGAGTGGCTCTCTGTTCGCCTGTACAGTGCACGTTGGGGCTTGTCCCCCAGACCTCTCACCACCTCATCAACAGAACACCCATCGATCGGAGGATTGATCTGCGCCCGGCGCAGGGATCAATGGCTACCTGTCCCAACTCGCGTGCTCTGACAAAAGATGCTCCTCTTGGCTCAGACACTCAGGGAGACTGTGCCCCATACACTGTCATCAGAGAATTCAATCTGGTGTTGAATTTCTGAAAAAGGAGAGAGAAGAGAAGAAAATAAAACTTGTGACTGTACATAAGGTGTGTGTGAATGAGTGCGTGTGTGCGTGCGTGCCTGTGTGTGTGTGTGTGTGTGTGTGTGAGAGTGTGTGCATTTGTGTTTCAAAGTGTGATTGAGCCTGTTAGTGTTTTCATGTAAGCTCAATCCCGTTTTATTCAACATATTCTCTTTTCTCGAAGGTAAAACATAAACTGCAACATAAACTGTCAATTTCTCAGTGAACCTGGTTCCAATGTTGTGATGACTTTACATGTGCTCACCACCACAGGATTTCACTGCTGAACTCGCAGACACAGTCAGATATGGGGAGTGTGTGTGTGTGTGAACGTGCGTGTGTGTGCGCACGCGTGTGTGTGTGTGTCTCAGAGTGTCAGTACCTTGGTGTGATTACACGCCCACAGATCTACCAAGCTATTTTCCCAAAAAATAATTGAAGGCTCGCAACTTTTTGTCACACTTCAGCCTCCTAACATTAACCACCATACGTATCTAGCCAGATGACAAATTAACCAGATATCTCCTGAAGCTATTCGTGACTCCTATTTTATGTAACCACATCAAAAAGTATGTCTTCCGTCTTAACATAGCCATGCTTTGAAAACAGTTAATATTATACTCATTAAATATATAAATTGTATTTCATATGTGAAGTCCATAAATTAATAAGCTTTATGTTTATGTAAAGACAAAAAATGCACAACAATTTAATCATAAATTCAATACCTTATTTTAGTATAAGGTTAGTTGCCTTCTGGCAACCGATATGTTTGTGTGTGTGACTTTGTGTGTTTTATCCGCATCTTTACTCATGTAATATACGTACATTTTTAAAGGACATCTTTAATATTTATCTGTTTCTTCATCCTACTCCTGTTTTGCTTGGCAGGAGAAAAACAAGTTCCACCATTTTGTGTCAACGGCATGTGGCTCTTCCTCAGAGGAGCTGGTAACCAAATGTATCAAGCAAGATATTTACAGGTGTGAAAAGATACATTTTACTAATACAGTGCGAAATTCTTCTGTTGAGCGTGTCCCTTCCAATACGCCGGCTCTGCTCAAAGGAAGAAGGGAGAGAGAGAGAGGGAGAGAGAGAGAGAGAGAGAGAGAGAGAGAGAGAGAGAGAGAGAGAGAGAAAGCAAGAGAAAGAAAAAAAGACGCTAGGAGCTAGCCGTCTGATTTTTTGGCTCTGTATATTAAGAGGAGCCGAGGCGTAGCTGAGCACAAGTCTTAAGAGAAAGTGATAAAATATACAGCGAGAAAAGCTCTCAAAGTGTCGGGAAATTAAAGCAGAGTGCACATGCAGTGGGGGGTGGGGGTGGGAGAGAGGAGCGTTCAAAAGGATCGCAATCTGCTGCTCCGACTCGACTGAGTTGTCCTCGGAAGGCCTCATTGTTGCTTGACTATAACCCTTTAGGTCAGGGGGGGTCATTATTACCCGTGGCGAATGGTACAATTAGACTATTTATAATACCTAAAGTAACGTAATTTTCTATTTTAAAGTTGAGAGGAATTGGAGCAGCGTGGTCTGGTCATATGTCCACTTCTTCTGTGGTGAGATGGGATTTAAAGTGGAGCCCTTTAGCACTCGGTTGTCGCCTCCCTTTTAACATCCTCAAACGGAAGGGAAGATTGTGTAAATACACGCAAAAAGGGTTCATGCTCGCTTCGACATACTGAAAAGACCGAGATGGAGGTGTGTGTGTGTGTGTGTGTGTGTGTGTCTGTGTGTGTGTGTGTGTGTGTGTGTGTGTGTGTGTGTGTGTGTGTGTGTGTGTGTGTGTGTGTGTGTGTGTGTGTGTGTGGATGCACCCAGACCCATGGAGCATGGCTGGGAGCCCAGACAACACAATGCTCGGAGTAGGATGCCATTCTGAACAGGAGTCAGGAACCGGGCCTGGAGATCAACTGTGGAGCGCCAACCCTGCCACATTCAACTCACATACGGCAGTGCAGCACTAAAACCCCCTCAAATGACTTTGCACCAATTTAAGGTGTGGTATTATGGTGCACGGGATAGTTATGTGATGAGAGTGTGTTCACACATACACAAGGCATGTGCATTGTAATTTTCTGTTGCGTAATAGTATTAAAGGACATCTTTCAACGTTTAAATATTTTACTTAATTTTTTATTTAAAATCTATATAGAATGTTCAAGAGATTATTTATCCAATTTCCAAAGATTTGTAAATGAAAAATCCCTGAACTGGGCTCCAAATTTAGTGACATAAAATTGAGTGAAAAACCACGGGGATTATTCAAGCAAATATAATCAAACCCTTGTTTTTTTCTTACTGACGATGAATGATCAAATTTAATCCCACCCCTTAACTCTTTTTCTCTCTTTCTCAAAAAAAAAAAATGTTTTCTCACACACACAATTGGGAGAGTTCAACAGGAGCCGTGGACCTCAGTCAGCCTTTCCCCGAGCTTTCTTTGATTCTTAAAGAAATAAATCCCCGCTCTTTCTTCCATTTTAGCAGACTGTGTTTGCGTTTTGAGGATCGGCCTCCCTTTTCTCCGCTCCCTCTCCACCATTCAGATGTCCTGCCACACAGCCCGGCGTCTGCACCGCCACGACAGGCTGCACAGACCCTCCTCATTAATGGACACGGTCTCTCTCTCGGCCCTCCACTGCCTTTACATCTCTTTTATGGAGGGGATTAGTGCATCGCGCAATACGCGTATTTAACCCGCAGCACTAGCTCTTTTTCAATGCGTATTAAACAGCCATTAAATAGATTGGGTGGCTCAATTAGGGCAGACAAAGGCCAACAAAGTGAATGTGAGCAGAGGAGCTGGAAGGAGGGAGGGCCTGGGGCGGGTGTGTGTGTGTGTGTGTGTGTGTGTGTGTGTGTGGGGTGGGGGGTGGGGGGGGGGTCGGCTTTCCGTTTGCATTTAGCATCTGCCCAAACAGCTCACGTTGAGTCGGAGTAGAAAGGGGGCTGACGTGATGTGCCCGGCGGGCGCACAGGGGCTGGAGTCATGGTGTTTTACATTCTGCCCCCAGGTCCAGTGGAATTGGGGGGTGGGGGGTTTGAGGTCAATAGACGGGTGGAAGCCTCGATAAACTGGGCGGAAGCTCCACAGTTTCTTTTGGGGGTTAGCGTGTAATTTGGATATAAGTAAAAGATTGTGTAAACACTGTTGGGAAGGACAGTCCATCCTTGTGGACGTCAACACCCCAGTTTAGTTGACTGTGAACTCATCGGGCTCCACTCACTGACACAAACTCCAAGAGAGTTGTGTTCCACACAATTGTTCACCTTCCGCCAAAAAAAAACACACACCAAAGCTCTGTGCTTATGAAGACATTTGCATGTGTGAGGTAATTGAAGAAATGAAGGAAAGGGAAGTCATGTTGTTTAAAATAGCTCCATTTCATACTTTGTGAAGAGGATACAAGGGAACATCATAAAATGGTATTTGATAAGTGAAAGAATTGCAAAAAGAAATTCAACGTCCTGTAGCAATACCTAAAAATGGCTTTGCTCTTTTCTGATATTTTCCCTGGCCCCTTTCTGTTCCTCTCAAAATTCAAACAGCTTTTCCCAAAGCATCTTCCGGATTGCGCGGTAGAGGTGATATGTCTGTGTGTGGACCCCATGTTCGAACCCGCAGACACTAATCTCTGAATCTATTTTCTAAGTTGTTGATTTCACAAAACCGTCAACTGCCGCCAGCCATTTCCAGATCCCCTCGGAACAATGCTGGTATTGTTCATTTGGAAGACAACACTAGCGTGGGCGCCGCGTTCTATCAATTTTTCAATGTTCTTTCCGCCCACCACTCATTTGTTCAAAGCGTGGCAGATCCATCTTTGGCCCAGCAGGTTGCCCCGTGCGCGTGGCAGAGACTAAAATTAGTTCATGTCAGCGGTGGCCTTTTTGCAGCTTTGCCTCAGAGGATGGTATACCAATCCAAACACTACAGCATATCAACACCTTTCGCTCTCGCTCAGTCTGCATGTTGGAAACCAGTTGGATAATCTGTTTACATTTATTTTGAATAGGACCTACATATATTGAAACCACACACCAACTTGCATCGTTACTTTAACATTCAATTAGCATTTACATTTCTCGTGATCCTGCCTTTTCTAGGCGTAATGATTTCCTCCACGAATCCTCCTCTCCTTTCATTTTCTTTATTGTCTTTTTACCTTTAAGTGCTAACTTTTGTTGGATAAAATGTTGTATTCATTGGTCATTTTGAATTTGCATTTCTATAAATAAAGATGTGCATTTATTAAGAGGCTCTAAACATAAATACAAGTTCTATTGTGTTATGTTATTATTATTATATATATATATTTTTTTTTACTGTTTTTCCATCCATCATCATACCTGTGTTGTGGGCAATAGATTACTTTTCATACCTTTTTAGCAGCCTCGCAAAAACAATTTACCGGGAATTTAGAATTTCCTGATTATTTAATTGTCACGCAAATAAAGAAAATGTAAAAACCAAGCAAGAACTCTTTACTCCATTATGTGAAGCCGCAAAGGTTGTCTACACACCGAAAGACACCAGACGCGTCACATGAGTTAATGAGCCCCCAGACTCCCTGTGTGCCCCCACCACGGTGAATGTATTCAAAATGACGTTTTTTTTCGCGGTGAAATACATTCCCCATCACATGCCATTACCTCCGCTCGTTGCAGGATGTGGCGCAACAGCTTTTTGGGGTAATTGGCTCGAAAGGAAAAAGCTCCAACGTGCTTGTTTTGGTGCGCCCGCGATCCGACAGCCCGGGCTCGAGACGGTCTATCAGAACAAGCCTGGCCTTAAATGAGTACCATGAAATCGCGGCACGACCTTTCACTTTGGATTACCCTTCAAATCTGCCTGCATGTAGGTTAGCCTGCAGGCTAGTGTTTAGATGCACTCCTATCCAAGGCTGCGGAGAATGAGACTGACAACTAGCAGGGACAGTGAATTATGAGGGGTTATGGTTCAGCAAACATTGCTAAGATGGCTTCCAGTCATATTTCATGTCTATATGGCTAGTTCTTTGTGTCATTCACTAGCCTCATAGGCACTGAGTTTATTAATACAAGGCTCCTGAATATGTTCACGCATAACATCCATTTGAGCACACTCATCAAATGAACATGTTTGTTCCAGTGAGAGAGGTAGAACAGTTCGCAGGGCTCAGAATACAAGTCTGAGGAAAAGGCCGTGATCCATCTCAAAGTAGGCATCTGAGTCTGCCGCCATCGTGGCCACCCAACGCAGCTACACACTTTTAAAAGAACGGAAACTGTTCCGACAAATCAACCTAAATACCTCTTGGCATTTTACGTTTACTGGCTGGCTTTGTGCCGGCATATTAGTGATGTGTTTGTTCGAAGGGCAGCTTCGGAGCGAGGTTACATGAGGTGGACGCGCCCCTTGGTGCCTTGGTGAGCGGAGCTAAGAAGCGAAGAAGTGCTAGTGTCACCCTATTACGTCGAACATTGGTAGGCTTCTCCCAGCTTGCCAGTAGCATGCCGTCCTCCTGTAACTGTGAGAAGGAGTGCCGGTGTAAGCCAAAAGGAGCCGAGTGAGAAACAGGACAGCCCTTAGCGTGTGGCAGTAGTAGTCAGACTCCCGTTAAGCGGGGCTGGCGGCCAGCCAGAGCTATGGTAAACACCGCTCCCGCTGGCTTCTTTGCACCCTGGTCTCAGCTCGCACTCTCTCTCGCTGAGGTATCCCCTGCCTGTTGATCCTGTGAGAGGAGGGAGGGAGGGAGGGAGGGAGGGAGAACAGGGAGAGAGGGAGGGGGGTAGGGAGGGAAGGAGGGGGTGAGGGAGGGAGGGAGAACAGGGAGAGAGGGGGAGGGAGGTTGGGAGGGAGGGAGGGAGGGAGGGAAGGAGGGAGGGAGGGAGGGAGGGAGGGAGGGAGGGAGGGAGGGAGGGAGGGAGGGAGGGAGGACAGGGAGAGGGACAGCAAGGGAGCGTGTTGCGTCGTGACAGTCGGTCTTCAGGTCTCTGTTGACTCATCTCAATCCATGTCTCCATCCATCCTCTCTCTCTCTCTCTCTCTCTCTCTCTCTCTCTCTCTCTCTCAGGAGTATTGTCATTAAGTACTATAGAAGTAAAAGGTGTAAAAACTGGTCATCAGTTTGTCAGTGTGTGTGGCTGTGTGTGTGTGTGCGCGCGGCGAGTACTCCTTCCAGGGAGAGTGCAGTATGCTGGTGTGCGTGGGCGTGAGGGGTTGTGCATACCTGTTGGAAAGTGTTTTGGTGTGTGTCTCTGTGAGGGTGGTGTTTTTTTAGCGGGTGAGTGTGAGTGTGTGAGTGTGTGAGTGTGTGTGTGTGTGTGTGTGTGTGTGTGTGTGTGTGTGTGTGTGTGTGTGTGTATGTGTGTGTGTGTGTGTGTGTGCGTGTGCGTGCGTACGTTCGGCAGTTTCTTTCACACTCTGAGGGCGGATGGCCTCGGCTGGCAGGTCGGCCCTGGCGAGGCGAGGCCGCTGTGATGTCTTCCGTGATGCCGTACGTGAGCACCTGCCGGTGTGTCAACAATCAGCTCAGCGTCTGCCCGGGTCGCCCCGGGTGACCGGTGCAAAGAGCCGCCATCACACCGGGGACACGACGGGCCTGTTGGGTCAAGGCCTTTCCCTGACTGTTACGAGACGGGACCGGAGGGAGCCTTAGGGCCAGCGGGTTAAACAGGCCTTCAGTCAACCTATCGGCGGCATTTCGTCGATACTTGACCGACCTTACGTGAGATGGAGGGGTTGAATTCGGGGGGAAATGTCGCCCCCCCCCCCCCCCCCCCCCCCCCGTCTTTGATTGTGTCGACTGAGCGAACGCACACCACGGGATCTCTTGGTCTCCGAACACAAAGTTCCCCGCCTTGCCTGCGCCCGGGTGGCAGTGAACTCCGCAGAAAGTTGTCGTGGCCCCGGCCCAAGTGAGGCCTCAGCTGCTCCAGGGAAGAGCCAAACGCATATGGGAAGAGGGCCTTTCATCGGGGTGACGGCCGGGGGGGAGAGAGAGAGGGAGAGGGGAGCCAGTGCATGCAAGCGGAGCTCGAGTGCTTGGTGAAAGTGCAGACAGCTCGGGAGGTGCTAATGAATGCCGGGCAGAGTGAAGCGTAGATACCCAGGCTCCGGGCACAGCCTGGCAGCCTCCTGTCCCTCCTGCCCGTGCGAAATGTGAAAGATCAACCGGTTGGAGGGACCAGACGGCAGCGAGTGCACACACACACACACACACACACACACACACACACACACACACACACACACACACACACACACACACACACACACAGAGAGAGGACTGGCTCACTGTGGTGTCATGTCCTGTAGGCCTCAACCAGGCCAGGCTATGAGGCCTCACCACCACAGATGATTCAGGACCCCCTGCTGGGGGCCCAGGCAGCCAGTCAGCCAGCCAGAGAGGGAGGTAGGTGTCCCATCAGGGACATCAGAATGTCTCCACTCGGAGTCTTCCAGCACCGGCACAAGTCGAACAGAATGTCGCAGAATCGATGTAGCGTTCATTGCAAAAAGGCCTCTTTGTGTTTCTTAGTTACACTGTATAAACTACAAACGCATCTTTGTATAAGTCACTATATCAGTTTATTGAACAGCATTCAAGTTAATTTCAAAGAGGTGGATAGCAGAAGAAAAATACTGAATCAGGAGGTGCAAACAATAATTTAGCTTCATATTGTGTGTGTGCGTGTGTGTGCGTGTGTGTGCCTTTGAAATCATTGATAGCTGATGTGTTGTAAGAGCAGAGTTCTTTTTTTCTTCAGCAACACTCTTGACATGTTTCATAAAATCAACAATTTAAATGAAAATAAAAAAGTTTTACGATTAGATTAAAGTGTGTTAGCCAGTTACACTTATTACATGAGAAACATTAATCCATAATAAGTAGTACAACATGATCTTATGACGCAAATTACATACAACGGGAAGAGCACGGTCCAGTGAAAAGGCTCTGATTCTGGGAGGTCAGAGATGCCGGTTGGAAATGTTGGCCTGTCTAACACCGTTCATTCTTCTCACGGCGAACAGGGGGTCCCGTCTTTCTGATGCCTGATCCTGACAGCTGCTGTGAACTTCTATCAGGAATAGACTGGGATGAGGGAGCTCATCAGCACAAATACCTTCTGGACTTCCTGTTGTTTTGACAATTTTGCAAGAAAGCGTGCCTCTTTCATCACTGTTGCCACCTAAGTTAACATCCAGCTGTATGTTGTGAATCATCTCTTGCATTTGAACATATGAATATTCATGCTCTGTGTTTTGCATATAGCTTGCCTGGATGGAAATAGGTGGCCGGGCATCGACGAAGATGATTGTCACTCTGAATGAAGGAGTCTTTGCCATCTGTAGTATTATTTCAGCAGTCGACATGGTCTGGTTTTTCACAGACAAGGTGCGCCGTAAACGAAAGACAGACACTTACTGAACGAGCGACCGTGAGAATCTTAGAGTGTCACAGTCAATGCTGGGAAAATGTTTACCTGTAACGATCTAAGTCATTGTGTCTCCAGCTCAGCAGAGAGCTCCCCATTATCAGATTCCAATTGTGCCAGTTGGTTTTACTGGTACCACATCTGACTCTCCGCACCCTCAGAAGCATGCACTTATGACTAACTTGAATCCTCATTATATGCTTTTTGCGAGTTGTCTGGAGATGTATCTATTCATTAGCTTCAAAAGGGTGTCATGTGTATGAATTATGCTAACAGGATCTAATTAGCAGATGCAAATTAGGTTAGTCAAAATTGTACGGACAAGACGGAAGAAAAGCTCCATGGGATAGTTGGAGCACAACAGCTCACCGACCGCCCCCACGCTGGGCACCAAATGTGATGGTTCGCCCCTGCTGCTGCTCTTTACAGGAGACAAGAGCAAACCATAAACACAGGCGTGGGGACGACACTGGTGCTGGACTTTTATCAAAGTCAACTTTACACAAAAACCCCACCCAAGGAACGTAAACACCTTAACATGACACAAAAAAACAAGTCGTTCTCCACAGAACTTGTTTACACCGCGCCAACGCCTCCCCCCCCCAAAAAAACCCACCAATTACACCACCAGCTGATGAAACTCCGGAATCCGGTGTGAGAGGGACTCACCAATAGCAGCCGCCCACAGGCTCATGCCATTATGACATCAATGGCCCCAGAAAGTGGTGGCGCTGGCAGGGCTTCGGGAGCAGGCCGTCTGGTCTCGGCAGGGAGCAGGGCCAGCCGGCCCGCAGAAGCAGGGTCAAACACACACTCTGTTCTTCCTGCTCGGGGAGCCTCGGTGAACAGACACAGGCAGGGGCCCGAGCGTGGTGGAGGGCTGGGTCAGAAAACAACAGAACGCTGAGAGCGGAACGGTCGTACCTGGCATGGATAGGATCCTCTGTCGTCTACCCTTGCACTGACCCTTAAAGCCATGTGGTGCACTGCCGAGACTGGAAGCCATAGACATGGGCCAGCAAAGAGAGGCTTTGGCTCAGATTCACAGGCCAATGGTAGATCTGTTTTTATTTGTTTTTAAATCAGCAGGAGAATTGTGAACAATAGTCATTTCGACCTGATACATCTGTTATGGCCTACATTTACTGTTCTTGGCATCTTTTTTCACATATTTGGATGGTCTGAAGGCAGACTTAAAGAGTGAAAGTGAAGGTAAAGTGTGGTGAGGCCAGTGCCCCCTCACTGCCTCTGCAAATCTGAGTCACATACCATCCCACACAGGTGAGGGTCGACCGCAGCCACATAGCCCACCTCCGCTCCCTGCTCCAACAGCTCGAAGAAAATCACAACCAAAAAAAAGTCACAGCGACATTCTGCTACCGGTAATCTGTAGGCTCAGTGATTCAAGCACACACCAGTGGATGCATATCAAAAATATAGAGTATCTCTAAGTTTTATAACCTGTATATGATTGGGCGCCATTTGTATTGTACAGTCAAAGCGCAATTTATAAATGTACTTAATGACATTTTGGTTTATTTATTTAGTTATAGAAGTAACTTAAATCTGAGTTTTATTAATAAATATTTAACAACAATCTGCATGTGTTTAATTTAGATCTTCAATCTAGATTTTAACCAAATATATTTTACCAAAAATATATTTTGTTTTTATGTTGTGAATATTGTTAAACTTACATATCAATCTTATGTATACATAAATTTCATCCTAAATCTCTTTACTTATTTAACTTTTATCTTAGATCTGGGCTTTGCATGTATTTCAAATTTGCACAAACCGAAATGAAGTCACGCAGTTACGACTGTTATGACAACAGACAGTTAGCATGGGCTAGCTAAATCTGAGATATAAAGCACAGATTTTAAATGTACATTATACAAATACAGTATTTTTAAATCCATACTTTAATGTTACTTTTAATTTTAACTTAAATGTCAGACGTTAGACCTCAGATTTAGCTAGCCCATGCTAACAGTCGTAACTGCATGACTTCATTCCGGTTTGTGCAAACAACCCGACAATTCCAATTTCGACGTATTTGGTCATGGAAGAAATGAATGAAAGAGCCATGTCAAAATAAAGTCACTAAATTTGTATAGTTCAAAATTACAAGTAAGCAGAGGTTGTGCAATAATGTTATCTTTAACAATGCTGTTCTATACGCCTTTTGGTCAAGTAAACATTTCCCATTCATAGCCCAGCTAAAATATCATTAGTTCCTGTGAATGAAATATGTATGAAATTGTCTTTCTTTAAAAGATTGGACATATGGATCCTGTACAGAAGGCTTGATATAAAGTAATTGTTCCATGATTGGAGAAGTAGACAAACCATAAACTTGTCCTTAGTTGGTTTTTGACAGTGCAAAACTTTAAAGTTTGGGACTTGCCTGCCTGCCCCCAGCAAGACCTTTTGTGAAGTTGTCATTGACTCCCTCTCTGCCCAGTCCATATCGGTAATCAAGAGCCCTTTTGAAAGACAACCAACATCCAAATGTACCATCCCTCCAACTAATTACCAGATTGAACCCTCCAGTTGCAAACCTGTGACTAGTGCTAGGACTTGACTCCTTCCATAGTCCAGCTGTGAACACCCTCTATACTGGCTAAGTGTGAGATTTAAGACGTAATTACATATTTAATAGTTAACCCCATATTTAAGATTTAAATGAGAAATATGAAAGTAAGGCCCATATTTATGATGAAACTGAGATTTATTATAACAGTTATGTTTTTATATAACATTGAATATTAATATGAATACTTTTTTATATGTACATTTAAACCAAACTTATAAGATTTACAAATATTGAAGTCTAAACCAACGATTTAAGATATACATTAAATACATGAATTGTATTAAATATGTAAGTTTAAAACTTACGTTTAAGATATAAATCATGTATGTAATTATTTATTTATTTTATTTATAAATAAAACTCGTAAGTAAATGTAAGCAATAATTTTTAAAAATAGTTTTAGATGTATAAATTAGTGTTCTAATCCACTCAAATATACATTTTAATCATTAGCCTAACATTTATATATCTAAGAAAAATAGACTACAATTTCATTAAAATCTGAGAAAAAATTATGGATTAAGTCTAAATCTAACAAATAATACACTATCACTTTAGTTTACACATGATGCCCCATAGTATATACAAAAATGCACCATGCAGTATATAGACTATGCAATATATGTACATGTGCAAGTCATTACGAGATTGTACCATTGTCTCTGCTTTCATTTTGCTCTTTGTCGACTGCATGTCTCCATTTTTGACACCTCCCACACAGGTTCCACGTGTAGCAGTGTCCCCCTCACACACACACACACACGCACACACACACACACACACACACACACACACACGCACACACACACACACACTCAACATCAGCCCGGGGCTCCCCTTAGAGGTGTGATCCCAGCCCGGCTGGTGAGGTGGGGGGCAGCATGGAACCGGGCTGACAGGAATGTGGCAAGGTCCTCCTCCTCCGCATTGCACTTTGACTAATAGGAAAGACTCAGGTCCCCGGTCAGAGGGGATCCCCTTTCTGCAGCATCTCTGTGAGCGCACTGTGAAGCACAGTTTTGGTCGTTTTAAGCGAGTCGGCATCAACGAGTAAACATGACTTGGTTAGGGTGCGGTCTCGTTGTCGTTCAATGGTGAAGGAATCATCATGGCTCTGGGTCTGGGCGGAAACAAAAACAGGTTTGTTTTCTTAACAAAAGGGTTTGGGTTGAAGTTCAAGACCACCTTAGTGAACTTCGCCGGTACAGTTTAGCTCATAGGAAAGAAAACAAGTTGAGTTTGGTGCTTTCATATTCAAGCTTCTGATGACTCATTTCATCTGAAAGCATCTATAACAATCAAAGTGCATTGCTTTAAGATTTTACATGTCCTTACAAAATGTAAGGATCAGGAGGAAGATATGGGCTTGTGAGCTAGTTTAAGGGTCAAATTTGGGCATCTTAACAGTTGAAGTCTGAGCTATTGTTCAGATGTCAGGGGGAAGGCTAGATCACCAAAGAGATGTGTGTGCATGAGACACTGAAGGCCAGTGCAACATAATAGGGAGATGCAGACGTGCACTTACAGTGGGGCCAAAAAGTATTTAGTCAGCCACTGATTGTGCAAGTTCTCCTACTTAGAAAGATGAGAGAGGTCTGTAATTTTCATCATATGTACACTTCAACTATGAGAGACAAAAATGAGAAAAAAAATCCAGGAAATCATATTGTAGGATTTTTAAAGAATTTATTTGTAAATGATGGTGGAAAATAAGTATTTGGTCAATAACAAAAGTTCAACTCAATACTTTGTAACATAACCTTTGTTGGCAATGACAGAGGTCCAACATTTCCTGTAAGTCTTCACCAGGTTTGCACACACTGTAGCTGGTATTTTGGCCCATTCCTCCATGCAGATCTCCTTTAGAGCAGTCATGTTTTGGGGCTGTCGCTGGGCAACACGGACTTTCAACTCCCTCCACACATTTTCTATGGGGTTGAGGTCTGGAGACTGGCTAGGCCACTCCAGGACCTTGAAATGCTTTTTACGGAGCCACTCCTTCGTTGCCCGAGCGGTGTGTTTGGGATCATTGTCATGCTGGAAGACCCAGCCACGTTCCATCTTCAATGCTCTCACTGATGGAAGGGGGTTTTGGCTTAAAATCTCACGATACATAGCCCCGTTCATTCTTCCCTTAACACGGATCAGTCGTCCTGTCCCCTTTGCAGTAAAACAGCCCCAAAGCATGATGTTTCCACCCCCATGCTTCACAGTAGGTATGGTGTTCTTGGTATGCAACTCAGCATTCTTCTTCCTCCAAACACGACGAGTTGAGTTTTTACCAAAAAGTTCTATTTTGGTTTCATCTGACCACATGATATTCTCCCAATCCTCTTCTGGATCATCCATATGCTCTCTGGCAAACTTCCGACGGGCCTGGACATGTACTGGCTTAAGCAGGGGGACACGCCTGGCACTGCAGAATTTGAGTCCCTCTCGGCGTAGTGTGTTACTGATGGTAGCCTTTGTTACTTTGGTCCCAGCTCTCTGCAGGTCATTCATCAGGTCCCTCCGTGTAGTTCTGGGATTTTTGCTCACCGTTCTCATGATCATTTTGACCCCACGGGATGAGATCTTGCGTGGGGCCGCAGATCGAGGGAGATTATCAATGGTCTTGTATGTCTTCCATTTTCTTACAATTGCTCCCACAGTTGATCTATTCACACCAACCTGCTTGCCTATTGCAGATTCACTCTTCCCAGCCTGGTGCAGGTCTACAATTTTCTTCCTGGTGTCCTTCGACAGCTCTTTGGTCTTGGCCATGGTTGAGTTTGGAGTCTGACTGTTTGAGGCTGTGGACAGGTGTCTTTTATACAGATGACGAGGTCAAACAGGTTCCATTAATACAGGTAACGAGTGGAGGACAGAAGAGCTTCTTAAAGAAGAAGTTACAGGTCTGTGAGAGCCAGAAATCTTGCTTGTTTGTGGGTGACCAAATACTTATTTTCCACCATCATTTACAAATAAATTCTTTAAAAATCCTACAATGTGATTTCCTGGATTTTTTTTCTCATTTTTGTCTCTCATAGTTGAAGTGTACCTATGATAAAAATTACAGACCTCTCTCATCTTTCTAAGTAGGAGAACTTGCACAATCAGTGGCTGACTAAATACTTTTTGGCCCCACTGTATATGCAGATGTGTTCTTGAATGACTACGCGTTTTCTCAATAACGGGAGGTAACACATTTGATCCCCCATAACCAATGGAATGATTTATTTAGTTTAGACCGATATACTGGTTTCAACCTTGTCAACAAATCAGAACATTCTATGATGTTCAACTGAACTTTCTGTGGTAATTTCTCTGTGTACAGACTAGCTCTCTGTACTCATTAATATAATTGTACTTAAATATTTTCCCAGACTCTCACTCTGCCTAATTTGTTGTTTTCTGTGAAGACCTGAAAATAGCCATTACACTAAGCAACAGATTTTCGAGACAGAATATTGAGCTGTCCCCCGGGGCCAGGTCCAAACGGACTCCCCTGTTCGCCTCCATCACGCTCCAAAGTGGTAACATACCTAACAGACACCCCAAACCGACCGAATGTTTGATCCATGTGTCCAGACGTCCACCCTGCCTGACCTGTTAGGACAGAAACTCAACCCTGGACAACAAAGAAACAGACTGTGAGCTCTCTACAATGTCCACATCCCAGTATGAAATGGATGTTTCTGCGCTAAACAAATGCCACTGTGGGTACACGCTCATACAAAAACAATTGAAGGAAGTCATAACTTCTGAGAACTATTGTTGACACTTCTATCTGACGACAAAAAAAAGCCTAGCCACAACATGACCACAATTTCCATCCGAATTGCCCCTCCTTTGCCAGAGACCTAGTGCAAAACCTCCTTTACGAACTCGGACTGATTTGTATCAACACTGTTTGGCCCCAAAGAATTTAATCAAAGCGCCTTAGCCTAAGATAACGGTGGGCCCTCCACCTCTCTCTCTCTCTCTCTCTCTCTCTCTCTCTCTCTCTCTCTCTCTCTCTCTCTCTCTCTCTCTCTCTCTCTCTCTCACTCTCTCTCTCTCTCTCTCTCTCTCTCTCTCTCTCTCTCTCTCTCTCTCTCTCTCTCGCTCTCTCTCTCTCTCTCTCTCTCTCTCTCTCTCTCTCTCTCGGCGAGCCGGAGGCCGAGCCTCACTGAGCCACCTCCACACTGTGTGGGAGTCCCTGCTGTTTCCCATGGCTGCCAGGCAGCAGATCTCTCCCTTCGCTGCCTTTGGCTCCCAATCTGCGGGAGCCCATCTGATGCGGTCGCTCCATCTGACAAGGCAGCTCCCCCTGTGCCTGTCCCCTGCCTGCTGGGGGGTGGGTGGGGGTGGGGGGGGGGGCACGTCGGGCGGGAGCCGCAGATTGTTGTAGACCATTTACATGTAAATACAGAGCCGCGGCCTGCGCGGCGGTTCAATATTGAAGGGGGTACGCGGCGCGCAGGTCCCTCTGTGTGTGTGCGTGCGTGTCCATGGCTCCATCCAGTACATGTAAAATCAGCAGCTGCCAAATGGCGAGGAATGTTTTAATACAATCGCATTCTGTGTGGTCCCTAATTGCATCTTAATGGCTGGATACGTTCCTTCCGAGTGGAAATCGCGGAGCGTTTTGGGGAGGCATTTAGTGTTCATTTAATGCTGACGTTGATTTGTTGATGGCCATTTTGAACGTGATGGTCTTCTTAATTGGGGGGGGGGGGCAGATTTGTAACGCTAGACTACTGAAATCTAAATGACCCAAAATGATGCAATAAGGGTTTGTCTGGCGGTAGTGGGCCTTCAGGATCCGGGTTGGTCTGGCGTCCTGAGTGCCGTCTAGAGATCCCGGGCCCACAATGGGGGTTGGCTATCAGCCATGACGCAAGCCTACAATAACAACCCCTCCTGCTAGCATATGTCAATGGTCGTCAGCGAGGGCTTTCCTCCACTTTGCCTCTAGAAGCTTTCCCTACCAGGAGAGAGAAGTGTTAAAAACTCTCACTTCTGACTCACTGATTTAACCACACTGAGGCAGGAGCAGCAGTGATGGTGACGGCGACGGCGGTGGAATACTCCTGTGGTGTAAATCTGTTTCTGCTCCCCGTCCAGAAAGGAGCAGAGTGGGGAAAAAAAAGAGCGAAGGGAGGAACCAAAATGCAGTTTCTGAGTCAGGCTCAGCAATGTGATAAAAGCTGCCCTTGTTCGGCACAGATAGTGTTTGAGGGCCAGAGTACCGTGGGTGTGCTGCGCCGCGTTTGTGCTGTCGTGGTCCTGCGGCTGTGGTTGGCTGGCCCTGTGGTACCCCCCCCCCTCACCCCCCGACCCCCCCGCCCTCCCCTCCAGCCTCCCCTCCTGATGTGGAGTCGATACAACTCTGCCACCCCTCCTCCCCTCCTTTCCCTTACGCCTCACGTTCCACGGGAAACACGTATATCCAGCCCCGCGCGGTCAAACTTTTAGCACCTGCCATTTTGCCTCGTGTCGATTGCTCTTTGGGCTGGGAGGGGATGGGACGGGAGGACTGGGTCACCCAGGGTGGGTGTTCAAATGGGGCTGAGGGTGAGGCGGAGGCCAAAGGACTGGCATCCACTTTGGTGTCACAAAGCGACAAGTTCTCCCCATGACACTCTGAGAGAAAGGGAAAAGGTTCGCTGTCCACTGTGCACGTGTGAAAATGAATTAACTTGAGTCTGAGAGAAAGCAGCAATGGTGTCTGTATTGTTACGTTTGTGGGTTTCTATACACACATATCAATTTAAAAATGGTGGTCCACTATTACTATTGAAGGAATGTTAGAGATGCCTGAGAAATTGAATGGTTCTATCTCCCATAACACACATGTGCTTAATATTTTGAGGCTCTAACTAGGCTCCAATCGAGAATGCTGGCAGGCGAAACTAAAAACGTATGAGCAAAACATTGCTATTAGTAAATAAATGATGGCTTATTAGAAAGGCTTTGTTCTCATTATTGCTACACATTTGTCTGGAATATATTTCTCATTTCACTGAAAGAAATAGAAAATTATTTTCGTAACATAACCTGATAAAACAAAAGCCATACTCAATTTAAACCACTCAGAGAAATTGTATTGTTAGATAATTATTATGCAAACAAATGAATGAGGATTGTGCAAGCATCCTCTAATTTATACAAACCAAGCCGACCCCATTTCTCCGTGGTAAAGTCATTTCAATCTACAAATAGACTGAAATGCTACTCACTCCAAGTTAATTTACAATTCTCATACTTTTAGGAAAAACGGCTTCATCCACATTGATTTCCCTGAAACACCTTTAATTTCCAAATCAAAACAAGGTATTCTGAGTTTGGTGTCACATGTAACTGTACACAAGGGAATGCCCTCTGAAAGGTCAGATGCTCTTTACTGAACCCCAAGGATTTATTTGTATTTTAGCCATACAATTTGCAATATTGTAGTGACCCAGAATGTTGACACTGTACACTCAAAGCAAAGAAGTGTGATAATCTTGCTTCACAATTTTAATATAGCCTACTGTATACTACATAAGAAAGTTGAGATCTGAAAACCGAATTTTATATCTCAGATTTACTCAGACGGTCACAATTTCCCGAAAACGTTGTCTTATTTATTTAAAATGCACAAGATTGTGTGACTTTTAAGACGTAAGGTTTAGGGGGGGGGGGGGGGGGGGGGGGGGGCGGACGGACGACAAAAATTGAATGCTGTAGACGCCTGACACGGGCACAGGTTCCTTGCTTTACTTTGTGTACCTGTTCTTTTTTTCCCCAAGAGCCTTCAGGGTGACACTTCCCATAATCCCGTAATTCAAAAATCATGTTAGCATGCCTGGGAGGATCAAATACCTTCTACAGGCTCTCAATCCCATTTCCTTCAAGGCAGACATCGCACCTTACTTTTCTAGAATTTTACAGTGGATTATTTTTTCTCCCAGTAAACCTTCTCATAACATGGAATGGAATTCCCCAGGTACATTGATGCAGTAATCCATCCCTCAATCATTCATACATAGACAAACTCATACGCATGCCTGTGTGTACGCATACACACAATCACACACACGGAAATGCATGAACACATACAGACGCATAATTATACAAATAAAACATACAAGCACACAGCATGCTGACATTGAAGCTTATCTGTTGACTTACTGTTAAGGATCCTATTATAGTTTGTATTTTGCTTTCTCATCAGTGTAGTATTAGACACTCAGACTTAACATGGCTTGCAGTGTGCTGCTCGTCCAGAGAATTCCCTTGGTTATTTGAATTGAACGACTGACCTGACAAAATAAAAATTGTTTAACAGATTGATGTAAACATGAAATGCGGCAATGAAAATCATTCATAGTTTTGAACATATAGTAGGGATGCTGCAATTATTTTTCTTTGTTAAGTTAAAGGCAAAACGCAGAAGGGCTGCCTAAAACTTAGGCTAGTTTTCTGCATGAGAAACGGAGGGCAAGTTATCTACAAAAAGAATATTTATGAAAGCAATAAGTAAGCAAATGGAAATTCATGAAACCTGTCACCACCCTACTTTTGAAAATAACATGTTTGTAACACAGGCTTTAGTTGCGTAAAGTTTTCTTTGTTTATGTGTTTGCAATTCCAACACACAGGAAAATATACTATGTGGTATATTTGATACATTCGCCAAATAAATTGTTTACAATAAACGACTTCTTTGAAAAGATGGTGATTTGCGAAGGATAGCAGGTTCGGTTTGGCTCGCGCTGCAGTTGGTTCTTTTCCCAGCGCCCTTCACACCAGGGGTCTTGGTCGCGAGGATCACTAATGAGACCAGCGTTATTAATCTTTGCAATGGGCTACATGAATTCACTGTAGAGCAAAGGCTTCAGCAGCCGCCGTGGCACATAAAACCTGGAATGTATTCCTTTCATGTGCTCTGCTGATGATCTGCCCTGACAACAATATGGTAAGACTTCCCTTTCCCTGTAGTGCGCGCCCTGGCCCCGAGCCATGAGAGGTCATCTTCTACACACTTGGGTTTTTATGAGTGGTCAAGGAACATGCTGACAGGTCAGAAGCGGGAGCTCTTTTACGAGTCGCCCAAAACATCCACCTCATTTGGAATTAGTTTATTTATAGGTGCTTTATAAATCACGTTTATTTTGTTTACTAGCTCTTAAACGACATCCAAGTAGCCTCGGAGTCATTTTGGAAAAGTCAGAGATTTCAAGCAGCATGATGTTCACAGGCATTAAAACAATATTGCTGTGTTTACACTGTTTGTTCTTTTATATAGTTTCCTGCCACGTGCAATCATCTGTGAAGCATGGCGGTAAAGTATAATCATCCATTGGGAAATGATTCATAGAAGCCCAAGCGATGTACTTTCAAAAGAACCTTTTTACCCGGTGATCAAGAAATTTGTTGATATTAATGAGAGGGAAATGATAACGTTTGAGGCCACTTTCAACTATGCCACTATCTCTTTTATGCTAGAACTACATTTGTAAGCTAGTGGGAGACGAATGCTAACAAGGCGTTGACAGCCTGTATCCGTGACCTCCAGCTGGCTGTCCTCAGTGGGCATATAGCCTAAATGTAGGGTAGCTTGATTAACTGACAACACATACTGTAGTCTGTTTTACACGGTTGGCAGGACTGTGTATCAGGGTTCCAATCATTACAGGTAAAGAGGGCATGCTGGACGCAAGGACATAGTTCCATTGTTTTCCCCTCTCTCACCTCTGTGTGTGTGTGTGTGTGTGTGTGTGGGTGTGGGTGTGGGTGCGTGTGCGTGTGTGCCTGTGTGTGCTTGTGTGTGCATTTGCAAAGTGGGCCCCTACAACAGGCCGTGAACAAATCAAGCACCTCAAATAAGTGACAGTACGCAGGAGTAACCACTGCAATCTATGTTATCATGATGTACATATTGCGCCACATCACGTACCATACACATGGCTCTCCTCAATGATCCACACCAAGGAGCTGGTTAGCATTCCCTGTACTAATTGTTCTGTCACTTCTCAGGCCATTGAGACTTGTGGGTAAGAGAACATTTGAGACTAGCTGTCCCTCATGATTTGGAGCGAGTCTAAAAGCAAATTATGGATTTTCCAGTTAACCTGTTTCACCCTTAGCCCTTAGTCACGTGCAACTCTCATGTGTCACAGTTTTCGTAAGTCCCCCCTGTAGAATTGAACGTTGAGTGAGGGGCGAGGAGGGAGGCTGATGAAATCACTTTGTGATAGACTTGGTAGTTGTCGGGAGCATCAATCGTTAAGATTGCCGGACAGTCAAAGAGGAAGAGGAAAAGGGGGTGTATTGGTCTGCACTTTGACTGACGTCTTGGTCATGCAGGGACCAGAGCTTGATCTACTCCCCTAACAGTCCGCGGGCAGCTTTTCCCACTCATTCCTGCCACCAGCCAATCTGCTTCCAGCCGGGCACGCTCCCCCAGCTTTTCACAGATTTGTATCCCTTTTCCCCAAATTCATCTCACCTCTGCCCTCCCCCAGCTCAACTCTAGACATGTCTTAGATGGGCACATACACACAAACGCACATACAATACAGATCCTCACAGTACATCTTTTTTTTTTCAGACTATTTACATTGTTCCCTAAGACAATCTTTCAGATTTGTCTTAACAGTATGCTCCTTGAGCTGCCAATGGGCTTAACGTCCATTCACTGTGTCATGGTGATCTGGTGTGATTATTAACCTTCATAAGAATTTGCCATAGGTGAGTGATGCATGGGTCTAGTGGCTGAAGTGGTGGTTACACACACACACACACATACACACACACTAAAAACATAATGATAATACCTCATAATTAGTTTATGTTATAACATCAAAATATAGGGTTGCATAGGCACATTTTAGTGTGTGTTATTAAAATCCGCAACAAAACAAAAAAAATGCATTGCGGTCAACCGTCACTAGAGAGCGCTGTACTGATTGGCACAACGTGAAAAGGTTGCTGGCCAGCACATTATCACCTACATGGAAACTACTTCAGGACATCTTAACTTAATAGGTCTTCGACGAATGTGTTTTGTTGTTGGGTATTTAGTGTTCATTTTGCGGGCGCGCGTGTGTAAGTGCGTGCGTCAGTTTTGGAACAACATGAAAATGGTTTAAATCACTATTAATTATGGAATGTTAATTGTAGGCTATTGACAGATGAGATTTAGGGTAAGATAACAATATTTCACATGCAGGAATATCTATTGCGATGCTAATATCCGTTAGTGTGATACTGCACCACATTTGATAAAGTCTGTGTGTGCGCGCTTCATAATATACAATGGCATATTGTATTCCAAATCCAGTCAACTATACCAATATTGTATCATGTCCTTTTATAGGGTTGTCTTTTTGTTTCCCATCACCGGTTTTGACGAAAATTGTCTAATTGGCAGTTTAACATTTTTTAAAGAGAATCGTTAATAAAAATGTTTCACAATTTATATTAAAAATAAAAAATTATAGCTAAAGACATTACGAGTGTGTAAATATTTTTCAGTCTATAGCCTAAATTGATTCTTTTTATGGATATAGTAGAGTTATGCCATTTAAATTAAATGCATTTGCATTTGTAAGGTTTTGAACGGGACGCTTTCAAAACCACTCGATCATCAATGATAACACTTGCAATAATTTTACTCAGTGCCTTCTAATTGCTTTATATTTGTTTTTGTTGAACCGAAATTATATGACAGGCGTTTAAAAAGGACAGAATATATAACATGTGGCCTTCTTTACAGATTGTTGTTATTTGAAAGGGGTAGGGCGATGATCTTTAAATTTAAAGAGGAGACGGTCAATTAAGGGTTGAAATGGGCAACCACATCCCAACAATTTAGCGCACGTGCCACCTGATTGCCTAATGCAGTTGTTTGTGAAGATATTTGTTTGGGGTTTCAGTCAATTTCATATGGTTAGGCTAGTCTGTTATTTGGGTGAGTTCAAACGCCGTTATCTTATTTAGGAATTATGAACGCAAGGTGAAGTTAATGTGTCAAACGAAATATCAATCCACAAAGAAGCTGTGTCTAAGTTTAGCACACGATGGCACAGCAGACAGCTACTGTCGCTTAGTAATCTAAGAAACGGAGTTATTTGATTTTCCGCGACTATATGACTTGAAAGTAATTGCATTAATTAAAACCTTTACAAACATTTAGGAGGGGATGTGCACCACAATATAATCGATTTAAATATTGGGGGATTGAATACTCAAATCATTATAATTTACACGAAAAAAAAGTTATTCGTTTTGAATTTAGTATTGCTTCTGTTAGACGATTTTGGGATAAATGATAATTGAATTAGAAGTGAGTTCGACTGTTAGACATGAAAGTAGAAGAAGCCTATTCCAGGTCCACAAAAGCTCCTCCCCCTTTGCTTATCGTGAGTTGGGTGGGTGAAGAAGGGAATCTTATAAGAGCCCCTGAACAATCCCTGTGCAGTTCATATTCGGAGTTGAGCGAAAATACTCAAGTAGATCTGAGAAGGTCAATCTTATTGATAGACAGGAGAGGGACCTGCTCTAAGGACATAGACAACCAGGGCGCAAGTGGTGTTGCGTCTTGCCTCTTTGGAGCCTTACCGCGTAGTTATTCAAAAAAATAATGCAGTTAGAGAATATTCTCCCCAGCACAGCCATCAATTTACCTAAGACGTTTTACAATCTCTCGTCGTCAGACAGTGCCAATAACAGCCCGGGGTCATCACAGATTGAATATCAAGAGATCGAGCGGACGGAATCCGATTCTAACGGCCCGAAGAAATATTTAAGTGGAGTGGGAAGCACCATGATGGGCGAGGGAGAGAGTGACACCTTTACTGGGACTAAAACTGCCCCCGATGGAAGAAAAGGCTCACCGGTCCTTGGCGAGGATGACCTGGCGAGTGCCCGGCGTTACAATATCGACGAACTTGGTTCCGATAGATACTTCATTTCGTCGCAGACAAGTTCAGAAGTGGCGAACCCTTGCTCCCTTTTTCCTTATGCAGGACAAACTGGTTCAGTGTATAGCGGGTCAAACAGTTCCAGGTATTCGGCCTCTCTTCATTACGGATCGGTCCTGCCACCCACGGGCTTTTCATCCTCCGTGTGCTCTAGTCGGAGCCAGTTTGGCAGTGCCGGGTACCAGTTTGGCCAGGGTCCAGGCTGTCTGTATCCATCTTATCCTGGTACAGGTTCGAGCATCGGCTCCATGTCTCTCCCAGGTTCTGCACCCGGAGCTAGAGCTCAGGTGTATCTTTGCAACCGGCCCTTGTGGCTCAAGTTCCACCGACATCAGACTGAGATGATCATCACCAAACAGGGCAGGTGGGTGAATGCAAATAGAAAACCAAATGTTGTAGGCCTAATGTTGGCTGTGAATTGTGATATTCAAAGTTCCTCGTTTTATCGTTTCAAAGTTTGACTAGCCGAAAACCATTTTTGAGGCACAAAACTGTATACCAACATAATTCTTTCCATATTAATTGTTGCACTGTAGGCCTACCCATTCCGTTAGTTATTTTTATTAATTTTGATAACATTTAAATGGTTAACGGTACAATTTTCCTAGTTTAATGGGGTTTTGTTATTCCCTAGTCCGGTTTGCATAAAATAACTCAATGTTATTTTATTCTTCTTTCCAGGCGAATGTTTCCGTTCCTCAGCTTCAACATCACTGGGCTGAATTTGACAGCGCACTACAACGTGTTTGTTGAGGTGGTTCTGGCTGACCCAAACCACTGGCGATTCCAAGGAGGGAAGTGGGTCACTTGTGGGAAAGCGGATAATAACATGCAGGGTGAGTTGAAAATGTGGTCTTTGAACTTCAGGACAAATTTCAAAAATAAACCACAGACAATTTATAATAATTGGCCAAACAGTACAGGACATTTCGTTAAATAATTACATTTTTTATACTTTTTAGTTTTAGTTTTTAGAGAAACATTTAATAGGCTATATCAGAAAGAAAAAAAATATATAATTATACATTATTGCTACTCTAATTTGCAAAATAGGGAATAAAGGTAGTCTTAATCGATTTTTGTTGGCCCTTCGGATATGAGGGAATCCATATGATTTTGTAGATTTAAGCCGCCTTTACACAACATATTTATCTCTACGTTTTATTTATTTATTATTGGTTTATTTTTTACCCCACCCCCCAAACCTATGCAGCCACTCAATCGTACGTGTCATCGGCAATGTAGGTCTACTGCCAAATACAATTTAAATATAGAACAAATAAAAAATAGGCTATAAATAATGATAAAAAGGACATAATATGTTTTGAATAAAATGGATTCATTTACTTTTATAATTTACTTGTCTTATCTTCCGTTGCATTAAGGTGTAACACTGAAAATGTTGATAGAATGTGAAGGGCCTATAAAAATGTGTGTCTCCTTTCATCTTTTAAAGTGATGGGCCCATGTTAATTAAGTTAGCATTTACGAACAAAACAAGCATGTGTTAGTAGACTTATATAATCAAACATTTTACTTTGAGATTGATTTATTTTCTGACAGTAGTCACCTTTTAATAAGTATTGTGGGGATCCTGTTCCCCCAATGCAATCAAATCTATAGGATCATGCATTGAAGCAAAGCATAACAATACAAATATATATATATATATATATATATATATATATATATATATATATATATATATATATATATATATATATATATATATATATATATATATATATAATAAAATAAAATAAAATAGTTTTCCCTCAATGGTATTTGAACACCGTCTGTTTTCTTCTCCTATTGTAGGTAACAAGATGTATGTCCATCCTGAGTCTCCAAACACGGGGGCTCACTGGATGAGGCAAGAGATCTCTTTCGGCAAGCTGAAGCTGACCAATAATAAGGGAGCCAACAACAATAACACACAGGTGAGGACATGTAAATAGACAACATACCAGGTTCATGGCTGGAATGTCTCAAATAACTTATTAGACTACTTTTTTATGTTTGATTCAGAAAGATAAAGATTCGGACACCAAAAGCTCCCACTTGTTGGTTTTTAATATGTTTCGAGCAACCATGCTCTTCCTGAGACTTTTCTCAACAGATTAAACATATTTGACTGAACTGACTAGATTTATATTAAATGTACGTTTGTACATATTTGAGACGGTTTGATACATGCGAGTAGCAACCGATTTTTCAACATCTAAGCTCAAATCCTTAGGCTTTGAGGCTTATGCATTTAGACATACATTTCTACGAATCACACCACAAATCTGTCTCTTGCAGATGATCGTCCTGCAGTCTCTGCATAAATACCAGCCTCGGCTGCATATAGTGGAGGTGACCGAGGAGGGAGTGGAGGACATTAGCAGCGAGGCCAAGACTCAGACCTTCACTTTCCCAGAGAATCAATTCATCGCCGTCACGGCTTACCAGAACACGGATGTAAGTTTCGGATTGATCCGTTTAATTTCGAGGTGACTGATTTCAATTTCGATTTTCAGATTTATTATCGGCCTAATTGTTGTACTTGTACTTTTGTCCTTTAGATCACACAGCTAAAAATTGATCACAACCCTTTTGCAAAAGGCTTCCGGGACAACTATGACTCGTGAGTGACTTTGCTTTGGAGGCTCTTTGTGGTTTGGTCGTTCTCACCTCATAGCCTCAGTCTTCTTTGTGTTCTTTGCCTTTGCAACACCCGATTGCAGTCTTATCTTCTTCTCTTTTATTTTCCACAGGATGTACACGGCCCCCGAGAATGACAGGCTGACCCCCTCCCCGACAGACTCCCCGCGTTCGCACCAGATTGTGCCTGGTGCTCGCTACGCCATGCAGCCCTTCTTCCAGGACCAGTTTGTCAACAACCTGCCCCAGAATCGTTTCTACACCAGCGAGCGCGCTGTGCCCCAGACCAACGGCCTCCTGTCGCCCCAGGGCGAAGATGCCGCAGCGGCAGCCGCCTCCGCCCAGCGCTGGTTCGTCACTCCCGTCCAGCAGGCGGGCACCAACAAGCTGGACCTGTCGTACGACAACGACTACTCCGCCAGCAGCCTGCTGTCCTACGGCATGAAGCCCCTGCCCCTGCCCACGTCACACGCCCTCAGCTACTACCCGGACTCGGCCTTCGCCTCCATGGCAGCCGGTTGGGGCACCAGAGGCACTTACCAGCGCAAGATGACCACGGGCCTGCCCTGGTCCCCGCGTCCCAGCCCTCCGGCCTACAGCGAGGATCCGCTGGCGTCTAAAGACAAGCTGCCCGAGGAGAGCACCACCACCACGGCCTCCTCCACCTGGATCGAGACGGCCCACTCGCTGAAGTCTGTGGACTCGACTGACTCGGGCGTCTACTCCATGGTGTGCAAGAGACGCAGGATGTCCCCCGGGGGGTCCAGCACAGAGAACTCGCCCACCATCAAGTGTGAGGACTTGACCACTGAGGAGTTCAATAAGGACAACCCAAAAGGCATGGGCTACTATGCTTTCTATACCAGCCCCTAGGAAAGACTGTATTTATGGAAATTTTAACATTATTTTTATCTTGTTTGAGTGCTCTCCTTCCCCCCTCTCTGCCCTTAAGATGTTGACTAATCTAAAGGTGCCAAAGCTTAGTGTTGCAAGCTGCCCATGGTTACTTACTTTCCCCTGCCCAGATTCCTAATTCTTCCCACATACCTGAACACATGCTTTGTGAGAAAATTGTTGGTTTTTAAAGCTGTCCCAGGTTCTATATATCTTTTTTTTTATTTGATTTTTTTTAACTTTTTTTTTAATTTTTTACAAATGTGAAGTTTATTTAATGTCCTTTTGCTGTACAGTATTTGTGCACTTTATAATGTGATGTATCTTGTACAAATTGTCTTCATGAAGGTGTTATGAAATGGGTAATAAAAACCACTTTTCATAAGGCGTTGTCTAAATGTAACTGAATTCCCATTGAGTTACCGATTCTGAACAAAAACGGAAAAGTGACATACAGGCAGAACTATAGAGGTTTTTTTTTTTTTTTTTTGTAAATAGTAAAATGGTTTATATGCAGACCTATAAATAGTTTTTCTGGTATTGCTCAATTCTACCGGGCAAATATTGGTGGTATTATTTTATTTAAAATATTCCTTACGGTTTTTTTCGTCAAGGCTACATGTTTTCCCATGTTCAAATTGTTTTAGCATCACTACCGTAGTCTTTGTGAAAACCGCGTTTAGCCGTCTCCTAAAAATCGAATAGCTAATTTGACCACATGAGCCAACAAAATGAACCCAAAAGTTTGACATAATTGAAGCGACCTTTTTCTTGCGATACCCTCTGTAGAAAACATAATTGTTAGCAGCTTAAGTTATCATATCACTAATAATTAGACTAAACGAATCTATCAACCGATACTCATAATATTTTGCGTGGCTTAGACCTACCGGAAACACAATACTTAATTTCACACAGAGGTTCGTATTTTTTCTCCTTTACATTTTAACATATAGCCCACCAATTGGTTGTGCGGTGAGCGGCATAATTGGTTATGTTTGACGCTCTTAATAAAAGGCTGTATCTTCTCCCTTTTGTTAAATAAGATTCACACATGTATGATACCTGTCGTATTGCTGTTAAAACGATTTATGCTGGAGAAAATTTGTTTTCAGCTGCGTAAGACCGTTCTCACTTAAAAACACGCTACATTGTTCAACAGTTATTTTCTTACCAATAAAAGGTCACGCCAAGTGAATTTAGAAATATATATTTTAAGTTTTATTAGGATTTTATAGGAAACCTGTTACACCCATCTAAATGTTGTCCGAAAATTACCAGAGGGAGCTTTTCATTGCTGAAAATATATCATGACACAATGACAGGATCAAATGAAAAACAATTCCAATGGTCTGACCAAACAAAAAGCTTATCAAACATCATACCTCGACTCAAATCAATTTCATTTTACACAAATATCCCCATCTAGCCAAATGTAAAGAGTAATCTAGATATATCCAGTTATGAAGTCAAAACATTCAAGCAGGAGCTTGTGAATCTATCCTCTCATTAAAAAACAACAAAAAAAAGCACTACAATCCTCCTATTCCTGCTATTCCCATTTGAATTGATTTAAATACTCCAACATTTCTAATTAATTCTGTTGTCAGACTTCTTGACAGAAGCCTAGGACTCTTGACTAACTCCAATTAACACCTTTCCTAACGAGGTAGAGTTCTTGATTGCTCTGGCCTCTCAGAGAGACAGAGGGGGGCAAAAATGTATCGTTTGCTGCTCTGTGTTTGCGTAACCCAAGAGGTATTTTGAAGCACCCAAGGAGACTTTCTCTTAGTGTGGGGATTTCTGCCCACCAGTGGCTGTTAAGTGCAACAGTTAACAAAAAACACAGGCTGGCAGGCCAGGCAAGATCATTTCTTCATTTTTATGCATTGAATTCAAGCGCAAAATATCTCACACCTTAACACTGACCAAGCAGTAATCCCAGCATCCATGATCACATGGTCCCTGAGATAGTTTGTATTTTTTTCAAAGAACTACTTTCAGCCTCAAATTATCTTGTTAGCTTTTACATAGTTTGTTTTTTCATCAGTACGTCTCACTAATGGGTTCCTTGCATGGGTCAAAGGGCTTGCTGAAATGAAAAACAAATGTCTCTGTCTGCGTATCTTGGCGCCTATTTGATGTGACAGCCACGGAGATTCTTAGAATTGAATAACAACAGACGAGAAACGGAGGGGGGAGGCACACCGGAGGGACCAGGAACAGGAACAGCCGAGGAAGCAGCTCTTGTTCGGGTGGTGCGCCTGCACGCCGTGTAATGCTTGTGCTCAGTCTCTTGTCTGATCAGGTGTTTCCTGCAGTACGTGCACCTCTCTAATCGCTCACTGTTGGCCTCCTTTATGGATCTTTTTCTGAACAAAACAAGAGCGAGCCATGGGAGCGTCCGCGACAAGTCAGAACTCCAACAAGTCGATAGAATGCCGCTCTCAACCGTTCATGCAAGAAGTACTGCGATCAATAGACACCTCTGCAGCATGCTTCCACCAAGCCAGACATTGCTGACTTTAAAAGAGATGGGCGCATTGGGGAAATACTCCCAGGACAAGAAGAAAGGGCCTAATAGTCTCCTCTGTTGATGGCATTGTCATCCAGAATCCCCATCAATGGATTAAAACATATCTTATTCACATCTGCTTTATTGGGCCAGGTAAAATATCAGCCATTCAGGGTTATAAAGTAAATCCACAGGTATTAAAAAGACCACATTGCATCTGGCCTACCTCTGCGCCCTCAGTAGCACAGCTCAAGACTCCAGAAAGCAAAGGCCAGACCAGGGTTTACTGAGACAAGATAACCAAGGAGGGTTGACATGTAAGCAGGGATCAGCCCAGGTCCTGAGGCTGTTTCCTCACCTCCAGTCACACACTATCATTGCTCTCACCGCGGGAGTAGGCCTGCAGGCAGACACCTCACTGGGTCAAGGTTTTCTAAGCCCCACCCCCCAGGGAAGAGTAGCCAGAGACAGCAATCGCCAAAACTAGATTAGACGTAAATGACAGAATTCCCACTTTGAGACATTTCCCGTTTGTAAATAAAATATTAACGTTGGCGAACGTCAAAGTGATCTGATGCTGCTGAACTATTCCAAGCAACCATGCAATACACAGAGAGAAATGTACTATAACCATTTAAATGCCCTACAATGTAATACTACATGATTAATAATAGTTGTAGCATTTAAACAATAGAGCAATGAATAATTGCTTTTAAAAGTTTAGAGGTAAAATGGTAAATACCTCAGATGGCACATGTATGAGGCAGTTGGTAGTAGCAACAAACCACTCAGAAAAGCTCAATCACATTGATGCCCCACCACACGTACACACCAAGAAGCTGTCACGTACACACACAATTGTCAGCCACGGCAGAGTGCAGTGTAATGCACTGTGGATAAATTGATCACAGACAAAGTCGATGTGGAAGCAGAATACACCCGTAAGTGTGGTTCTATGGTCAGGCATGGGTTTTTGGAAAGCGCTCTATATATTAAATGAATTATTAGATAAAAGTGAACACTGATCCCCAGAACACTGATGCCTCCTGTAAGCACCCATCATAAGGATAGCACTGAAAACAATGCCATCCACGGTACCAAGCGTCTGCCTCGATCCAAGCTGAGTGGAGCTGATCTTGTACGTTACTTATATTTATTTATGCTCCTTATCTTTAACCCTTGCAATCTGTTCCTCCCGGTGTTTTATGCTGCTTTTGTAACAGAAAAATTTCCCCGCATGGGGATCAATAAATTATTATTCTATTCTATTCTAGTCAGTGTGAGACACCAGCCTGTGTCTTCCCTTAGTAAGTGCTAAATGCTTTCCAGAATACTTCCACGTCTTAAGTGAACAACAAGCCCATCAACAGGCCAAGCTGGCTCGTCTGTCACCAGAGCTAGAGGAGGTGGCTGTGTCTGGAGCAAGGGGTTTGCAACTATGTGTGAATGCAGTCCTGATGAGTCTGGACAAGGGCCCAACACTGTGGAATAGGCTTTAGAGTATTACAGGAGAATTCAGAGCTGTCGAGGGGGGAAGAGCGTAGCGGTGGGGCTTTGCGACGGTGTCTTTGGGTTCCCTTCAATTGCAAGTGCATGGCTAATGTCATACAGAGAGAGAGAGAGAGGGAGAGAGAGAGCCAGTGTCCCGCAGCTAAGCTGCACTTAACGGCACATTGATTTCAGACCCCTGGTGGGGGGCCCTCAGGAAAGGCGCTGGGTGGGACGCGCTTCAACTAGTAGAACACCCCCCACCCCACCTCACCCCCACCTCACCGCCAGACGGTTTGGGTACACCACACCGGTCTCACCCCCCCACCCCCCAGGGATGGCCAGTAGGCTTCATGGCCATAGGAGCTCCCACCACACCATGGGTATGGGTTGGTCAATGGAGGCGGGCGGGGGTTGGGGGCCCAAGTGGCGTCAGGAGAAGGCGGCCAAGTGGAAAATATCGGCGGTCAAAATCAATGCATTGGCACTTTGCTGGAGCGCTCTTTGGGAATTTCGCCTTCTCTTCTCCCTCTTGGCTCCATGGCCCTTTGCCGCCGGAGAACAACACCATCTCTGAGGCCTTCAGGGAGAAAGGCGGCTCCTCCTTTTTGACGCCCCTGGCACGAAACATGCCGTGGTCAATAAGTGTTGGCTGGCCAGCTTGTTGGACACCCAGGAGTGTTCTTCTTATTGAGTTCTTGAACACCTACTCCTAGACAATCATATGTTTATAGATTTCCTTAATGGATTTCACTCAACATTGAATTGGGAAGATAAAGTGCACAATCCGTTTGATCATATTTAGATGTTTTCTTGGGCTTGAATAGTGAGATGAAGATTGTGAGAAAAAGCGAGCGGGAATGTCAACAGAATGCCGAAGTTGGGATTTGGACCGATACGTTTGTGGAATGCTCGGGCACACTCGACCAATCAACCCTTGCTTCGTGTGGAAAGTTTTCTTTTGAGAGAAATTCCTAATGAGCTTGCAAAAAAAAAAAACAGCAACGTTGTTTTTTTCCCTCTGACAGAACAGTGAAGCACCCCACTGGTGTTTGTGAGAGAGCAAACTTTCTTTTCTTTTCTGCCCGTGGTTTCTGGTGTCGCTGATTGGTACTTTTCAAGTGTCTCCTGGCAGCACAGGTGGAGGCCTAGGCAGCCTCCATGTGCAGAATCCTTCTGACTCATCCCCCAGCTGTATTTTGCAGATACATGCTAGAGGAGCGGCACTCGGCATGTTTCTTTTGCGCGCTAATAGGCTCTTTCCGTCTTTAAGACACTGAGTACAATTAAGAGGTGATAGTTTGATCTCCCACCTCGCCGAGTTCTATTTCTGAGCTGATGTGTGATTATGCCTTTGGTGAGGGTTTCAGAAGGAGGAGGGAAGAGGAGGGTTGGGGGTCTATTTTAAGGCAGTTTCTCGTCAACTCTGAAATTAGTTGGGCAACTTGAGCCTGCTCACAAAATTCCGTTATCATTGGGGAAAGGGGACGGGGGTGCATTGCTCTTAATGCGTGTTTTCTATTGTGTATCCATGTATTTGCATGTTGATCAAGGTCATAGCTAAACATTATAGGCTTAATTGTCAAGTCACCTGGTAAAGACACATTTGTTTCTGTCTGGGTCAAAGTTGGAGAAAATATTTATCTTTTGCTATATAGGGCTACTCACTGACAAGTTGGGACAGACATGAAGGAAGCTTATTTTTTTTACACTTTATTTAAAGCAAAAGCTTGCCTAATTGGGGAAAGGCATTGTATTTTGGGGGTCAATGTCAAGTCTGAGAGACGTGCTATTAAGCATTATCTGATCTAGCATCAGTATCAACATTAAGTGTGTGGAATACATATTGTAGTGTAGCACAGAATTTATCAGTGAAAGTTTTGTGGATATTTTAGTTTTATTATGCAATTAGGATCTTACGTTTCCTTTGTGTTAGATGGGTTTCTCCCAGCTTGATACTAGGCTGCCATCTGCTGGTTAGAATCAAACATTGCAATATAACCCGCGGTAGGCTATGAAAATATGCCGAAAACCATTTCATAATAGATTGTTTCCCCCCCCCCCTTAAAATATATGCACACAAACATCATCTGTGCATTTTCTAAAACCATGTTTTCTGTCACTAATTAATTGAATTCAGTTGGTGAATGGGTGATGATAAAACCTTAGAGATCTTTACGGACAAAACACTGGAATCGTCACTGATTAACGGAATATAGATACATGTTTCAAATTGTAGGCCTACTAGTATTTGTGATCATGTTTTTCAAAGCATAGGTAGCATAGGTGGCATAGGCTACAAACAATCGGGACACGTTTTTCATACAATTTTTGGCACATGCTACCGGTTGTCTGTCACAAAGCGCTCTGGAGGAGAGACATTTGCTCCGCCCATGTATAGACGCTTGATCCTATTGGTTGAACATACCAGTGATAGAAAGTCTAATGGTTTAGAATTCTATCAATCACAAAGCCTCGCCTGCTTACCGTTTCCATACAGTAGCGAGGCGCATCAAGTCTTCCTTTCAGTTTACTAGTAAGTACACCAACCGGCCCCCGGTGAATCTCCCGGCAGAAGGCGAGAGGTGACATGGAGGAATCTAGTGAGCAAATGAGACCCCTATTAAGGACTGTGAGTAGGCCAACATACTTGATATTCTATGAGTACGAATTGATGCCGCCTTTGTTGCACTTTTCTCTTGCAATAAGGGATGCTTTTGTTTTGAGAGTCACAAAGATTTAGCCACCGGCCATGACCGATTGAACAGCTTTGTTAGCTGACGTGGGCTAAATGAGCTATATCTGTCTATAATTGGAATTGTAAAGGAAACTAAAACAATTAAAAGTATTAGCTGTGATACATATAGCTCTGCTAACATCGATTCAAAGGATGGTTGGTACCGTCTATTTTCTTGACTCTTGATTGGCCTTCTGATGCCGCTTCATGATACTTAAGTTAGGGCAACGTTACATGAGCTCATGTTTGTCACTGGCTGGACCATCTATGGTCATGCCTCTCTTCATTGAATGTAGTGGAGGAGGATTAGCTTGGGTGTCTTTCTGTTTCCACGACAACTTAAACTTCGATTAAAGATAATAACGCATAGCCTGTTTTCTGCTATGGCATGTGCCGTTAGGCTTATCCAGTAGCCTAATGCTTGTGCTTTTGTTTACATAAAGTTTGCTTTCAATCTATAGCACCATTTGCCAACTACTAGAGAGGGCTCCTGCCTACGTACCTAGGTGACAATTTGTTTTGTTAATATCATCATTAAACGATTGCAGTTAACTGCCGTTAAAATTTCACCCAAAAGATGGTACTTAAGTTTCTGTACATTTTTTGTATATCCAGAATTCAGCAGTGTTTGCTTTTCCTTTGAAACTTAACTGACGTTGGGGATCCTGCATCACTGCCGAGACCTGAAGCATTGTCAAAGTTGAAACTAGTGGCTACTTACTGTTTGCTGTGTGTGCCTGCAACCCTGTCATCGTTTATTCAAATGTGGTCTAGATTACGATGGTGTGTTCCATTCATATAGAAAGCCTTTTGTTCCAGATACTAGTTCTCATGTATTTGTACGGCAGAGCGTCAGACGTTTTATTTTGTTTGTATGTGACCGTCTTTGTAAGTAGGTGGTTGGATGGGTGTCTGTGCGGTAATCTGACCCTTGGCTGGCCTTTTAAGGGAGTAGCTAGTGGGTTACCACGTCGACTTCGAGCAAATGCAAGCACTGTGACACAGGAGACCATGACCAACAAGGTCACCAAAGTTCTCTCTCGTCACTGACCACTTAGTCCGACCTACCGTCTCAGAGAGCACCTTATTGTTCTATGGCCTGCCTGGGCGAAGCCTGACCTTGGTGTAACTACTAAACTTATTCTCTAGGGAGGTATTTCGGCCATACCAAACCCTCCTGTCCTGTAGTCCTGGCCCATATATAACCCCCTGGCATTACGAAAGAAACTTTCGTAATCCCAGCTGCTTCGACACTACTGATATATACGTCTAAACTTTGACTTTTTTGAAGTGCACATCTCTGACCTTTCAGACGGGTACGTTCTTAGTTTTCATCAGTACGACCAGCGGCCACTCGAGCCTCTGGCCTCCACTACCACTTCTGTCATGGAATCTGAACGCGGGTGCCAGGAAAGCCTTTGCAAAAAAAGCTTTGTTTATTCCCTGCTGCGTGTCGTGTTTAAGACTTGAGTTTACCTAATGTGTGGCCAGTGACCAACGCCGCGCAGAAGCAGGTCCTCTTTAAATATGCTGGACCAGGGCCATAACATTTATCCCAGCGCACATTATTAGCCCATGAGCCTTGTTTTGTCAACTGCAGACTACGAGCAGTGGTATCAAAATGACGGATGACTTTAAGGGTTTACTTCTGTTTATGTTCCAGACAGTCAATCGGGTCGGGGCAATTAAGTTTCATTTGACCAATCATTTTTTTTTAAATTGGATGTGATCACAATCGAGTAATCACCTCCAGCCTAAGAGGTCTGAGCCTGGCTTTACATGTTGTGTTTTTGCCAGTGGTAGATGAAGTTGTGTACGGGACAGGGGCTAGTGGGTAGGTCTAAAAAGCTGTTGACGGTAACATGGGCCGTCGAGGGTGCCATGGTTGAGGCGTACAGTGTGTCGCCAGTCTCGAGACCCGTACTACGCCCATGGGTTTTCCCACGTAAGCAGTGCTCATCCACTTTAAAGGAAACTAAGGGGGCCCTGTGGTAAGTAAGCGGCCTAAAGCCTGAAAGGTGGGCGGCACAGTGGCCGGCACTCTGCGGCCACGTAAACTGGAGGAGTACGGAGTCTGTACACGGTCCATGTCAAAGAGATCACGCCGTACAATGGACTCTCTGTCTGAAGACCCCAATTGGTATTTTTCTGCTTGGACTTTGGGATGGTGGGGGGGGGGGGGGGATTGAGTGAATAAGTACACACACACACACACACACACACACACACATCCATCCATCCATCCCAGGTTTTCATACCTGGCTGGTACCTCCACGACCGGCGAAGACCTCGATTGTATTTCTGGGGTCCTGCTTCCACCCTGTTTGTCACAGGTAGCTCAGGCCATAACTTGTCCTCAGAACTGGCCTGGGGCCTGTGCTT